>SJYW01014413.1:410618-430287 GCA_006410735.1 Raphicerus campestris
CCTGACTTAGTCTGTGGGTGAAAGTGAAACTGTTAGTTGCTCAGTTGTGTCCAGGTCTTTGGAACCCCATGGACTATAGCTACCAGACTCCTCTGTCCTTGGAATTCTCCAAGAATACTGGTGGATAACTATTCCCTTCACCAGGGGATCTTTCCAACCCTGAGTCTTCTGCACTGCAGGCAAGTTGTTTACTGTGTGACCCACCAGGGAAGCCCACACTGGCTGAAGAAGAAAAAGGCAGAGGTAACTGAAACTCAGCATCCTGCCTCAGACCCAGCTAGATCAAAGGGCCTGCAAGCACCCTGCACTCAGTTTCTTTGCTTCCCTAAGTTTCGTTTTCTTCTGGGTTTGCCTTCACCGTCACACACCTCTTTCCTCTGGGGAGCCCTAGAAGAAGAGCCTCCCTGTCCCAGTGTTCCGCCAAAGTCCTGGATGAGCTCTGATTAACCAGAGCAGGTCATGTGAGCCAGTGGATATTAGGTCATCCTGCCCAGCTGTCCTGACCTCTCCAGGTATCAGTCTTTTCATCTGTAAAATGGAGACAATAGTGTTGACTTTGTTGATGTGCTGTGAGGATCAAAGAGTCATTTCCTAGGCTGGTAGAAGGAGGTGAAGACTCAAAAGCTGCAACAGAACTGCTTATGTTGTTCAGAAGGAAGGCTCCATCAGATGATGGATCCAAGCTAAAGGGTCAGGGTCTGACCGCAGGTGTGTTTCCTTTGCAGCCAGGTTCCTGCTTGTGTTAAACATGACAGATGTGGCTTAGAGTCTTACAGCTCAAGGAATGTATGGTTTCTTTTGAAATCCTGTGTGTTTTATCTTATGCATTCAAAATGATTATTCTGAAAAGGGATCCCATAGACTTTACCAGACAGCTGAAGGGTCCATGGTGCAAGAAAGCTCAAGAACCTTGATCCATTGATGAGGTTTCTTCCAACTCTGACTTTCTCACTTGATGAATAGGTCTCTGGATGGGAAGGTGTGGACAAAAAAAGGCATTTATTCACCAAATGCAGTTCATGAGATGGAGGGTGGGAACACCATGGACACTGGTGGAGCCAAGGAATTTCCCTTACCTTGTGTCACATATGTGGCTTATCTAGGGGGCAGTTTCCTTCTCAGGATATAATGAAAACAGCCGTAGAACTTAACTGAAGTATATGCATTCATATATATATATTTGAAATTAAATAATGCATATTGTTATATATGTGACATACATGTGAAATTAAACAATATGCATATGTATTTTTCTGCTTACAAAAGTAAGTCTTTGTAGAAAATTTGGAACATTGACAAAATGATAAAGAGATAGAGAATAATTGCCTGTAATCCCACCACTCAGTTAACCAAAGCATTTGGTCTCTAAGTTTTATTTCAGTTTAAAACAATACTCATGATCAATCTAATATGTCCTTTTGTTTCTTAATTCTTTCCACTCAACATTGTACCTTGCTTAGATCTCACAGTATTGAAATATTTTTCATTTGGCTATAACATAATTTATTTAATCAATCTTTTATTTTTGGACATTTAAGCTGTTTCTATTTTTCAGTATTAAAAGCAAAAAAAGCAGTGAAGCAGCAATGGATTTATCTTTTTACATAAATATAGTTATGCAAAACTTCAGTGATTTCCTTAGCCTATTTTCCTAGGGGTTGAGTCACTGGCTTCATAGGTAAATAATGATCTTTATACATTGCATATAAACACTTAGTTATCCTCTCACCAGTGAGAGGTACCCATTTTGACCACACCCTTGCCAATTATAGATATATAATTACTTTCATTTTTGCCAATCTCATAGGTGAAAAATGGAACTTGTTTTAATTTGCATTTCTTTGATAGCGTGTGAGGTTGACCTTTTGAAAATAAGTATATTGCTTCACTTGTGAATTTATTATATGGTTTTGACTTTGATATAAAGTGTAAAGGCGAAAAGCTGCCAGCTCTGAGGCCTACACAGGCATAGGATGAAAGGAAATGCAGTTTGCAAGGGAAGAGATGCTGGCATCAAGGTGGCAAAAAGCCAAGACTGCCAAGATGGAGCCCCTCCCTGGAGCATCTCAGAAATCCTGGGAGGACCCCAAGAGGGTCAGAGTTATGCTTCTGAAGTCACTCAAAGCTGAATTCAAGCCACTTTTATTTGGTGATTGAGATCTTGGAGACACTAGCTTTATAAATAGAAATATAGGCAGACTTTGGAGATATTTTGGATTGGGTTCCAGACCATGGCAATAAGGCGTATATTGCAATAAGGCAAGCCACATCAGTTGTTTGGTTTCCCAGTGCATATAAAGGTTATGCTGCCACTATACTGTAGTCTATTAAATGTGCAATAACATTATGTCTAAAAAAAAATGTACATACTTTAATTAAAAAATACCATTAAAAAATGCCAACCATCATCTGAGCTTTCAGAGAATCATAGTAGTAACATCAAAGATCACTGGTCACGGACACCATAACAAATACAATAATAATGAAAAAATTTTGAAATTGTGAGAGAATTACCAAAGTGTGACACAGAGACATGAAGTGAGAAAATGCTGTTAGAAAAACATCACCTATAGACTTCTTCAGTGCAGCATTGCCTCAAATCTTCAATTTGTAAAAAATACAGCATTTTCCAAGTGTAATAAGCAAAGTGCAATAAAGAAAAGTAAATGGAAGCATCAGGAAGCTTAGGGAAAAAAATGCACATAACAGTGCTGACTTCCCCTTATTGAAGTCTTGAAGATTAGAAGAGAAACATCATGGAAAGGTTTCTGAATCGTGCAGGCACATAGTAAGTGTTCAGTCAATACAAGTGGTTATTGTTGTTGTTATTAGCTATAGGGGTAGGAGTAACAGTAATTGTGAGAGTGAGACCATTATCTTGTCTGCCATCCTGGGGTCATAGGGAAGAGGAAGGTTAGACACACAGCTCAATTTTTAAGAAGCCAGATTTCCAAAATTTAAAGGAAAAGGCCAGTGTGCATCTGTAGCCAGTTAATAGTAACAGCAATCCCTAGACAGCATTTTTGCCAGCTTACTGTGGGTTTTACACGTAGCTTTCCAAGAAGTAAGTATCTCATTTCATTCTCCTGGACATACCAGGAAGTATAAAAGACCAAGAGAATTAAACTCTCCCAAGCTCGTGCCCCTGACTTCAGTTTCGAAATTCAGCCACCGTGGCCATTCTGCCTTTGTCCTTACAGTACAGCTGGCTGTTAGGACAAATACAAGACTTCAAAGAAGAGCAGTAGGTTTTTAGAAAGTGAACTGTCCCCATAGGAAAGAAGAGACACCAACTGGGCTGCACAGTGGCTCTGTGATAGCTCAGCCTTCAACAGCGACGTGTTCACACGAGGGGCAGAAAGGTTTCTACCCGAAGATGAATATGACAGCACACAAAAAACTATGATCATGGCATCCAGTCCCATCACTTCATGGCAAATAAATGGGGAAAAAGTGGAAACAGTGACAGATTTTATTTTCTTAGACTCCAGAATCACTGTGGATAGTGACTGCAGCCATGAATTTAAAAAACACTTGCTCCTTGGAAGAAAAGCTATGACAAACCTAGACAGCATGTTAAAAAGCAGAGACATCACTTTGCTAACAAAGGTCCGTGTAGTCAAAGCTATGGTTTTTCCAGTAGTCATGTATGGATGTGAGAGTTGGACCATAAAGAAGGCTGAGCACCAAAGAATTGAAGCTTTCAAACTGTGGTGCTAAAGAAGACGCCTGAGAGTCTCTGGGACAGCAAGGAGATCAAACTAGTAATCCTAAAGGAAATCAACCCTGAATGTTCATTGGAAGGACTGATGCTGAAGCTGAAATTCCAATACTTTGGCAGCCTAATGGGAAGAGCTGACTCATTGGAAAAGACCCTGATGCTGGGTAAGGTTGAAAGCAGGAGGAGAAGGGGATGACAGAGGAGGAGATGGTTCGATGGAATCACTTACTCAATGGACATGAGTTTGAGCAAACTTTGAGAGATGGTGAAGGAACCTGGAAAACCTGGTGTTCTGCAGTCCATGGGGTCGCAAAGAGTTGGACAGGACTGAGTGACTAAACAACAATAATATCCGATACAAAGATGCTCACGACAGGGCTTTTAAGCCATGTTTGTCACAGGAAGGACAAACCTGCTGGCTGAGAAGGAGGCTGCAGGAAGACTAGACAAGAGCAGCAGGCAGAGCTACAGTTTCCAAATCACCTACCTTTCCCCGGCAAGAACAGCCACAGCAATAACAGTACAAATTTGCATCAAGAGCTTGTTTGACCAGGCACTATTCTGAGGACTTTATACATATGAATGCAACAGTTTTTCCAAAACCCCAGTGGTTGAGAACTACCATTATTCCACTTCCCATACAAGAAACTGGCTCAAGGTTTCAGAGACAGAACTTGAATCCAGGCCATGTGGAAACAGCAAGACCAATACTCAGGGAGGGACCAAGGCCAACAGAGACATGTCATACCGCCCTGCGTTTGTTCCGGTCCCCAGGCACCAAGGGTCACGTCCCAGGACTAGAGAATACAAGCTAAGGTTCCAAGCCCGTGGGAATGAGCTTGAGACAGCGGGGACAGAAAGAGGAGTGCCCAAGATGGGAAAAGTGCAGATATTCTGTTTTTGAAGATTAGACTCATATAAAGCATAGGATGCTAGGCTGGGCATGGACATTCGAAATTCCAGAAAGGATTGCTCAACAGATGGCTGTAAGCCTTGGCAAAGAATGCTGATTGCCAGAACCCCACAAGGACTCCCAAGGGGCCAAATCATGCCCAGGTATTGAGCTGTCTTCAGAGGACACCATGACCCAGTTCTTTTTCTTTTTCATGTTTTAATTGAAGTATAGTTGATGTACATAATTTACAGATGTACAACATAGTGATTCACAGTTTTTAAAGGTTATATTCCATTTATAGCTCCTGCAAAATACTGGCTATATTCCCTGTGTTGCACAATGCACCGTTGTGGCTTATTTTAAACATAATAGTTTAAATTATTCTTCATCTTTAAATCTTTAATCTTCTTAATCCCCTATCCCAGTCTTGCCCCTCTGCCCAACTGGTATAACCGCTAGTTTGTTCTCTATATCTGTGAGTCCTTCTTATGTTATATTCACTATTTTGTGACCCAGTAGTTCTTTTCATCTGCCTCCCTCATCATTCACAAGGACAGCCCTTCCCAGTGACATCCCTCCTGACACGAGATTCTCTCCACCAGACACATTGATCCCCATGCATCTCCATTGGGGAGGTGGACCAGAACCTCTGGGGTGATAGATGCTGTTGGAAAACATCCTAGTGGGTTTCCAGTAGCTGAGACTCACTGCCGTAATCGCAACTGTAAAGGACAGTTGACAAAAACCCCACCCTGAGTTTGGGCCAAAACGGAGATGCGTAAACTGTGAAATGAACTTGTAACTGGTCAACCAGATTAATTTTAGTTCCTTTTTCCCCAAAATTTAGTTTTAATTGGAGAATAACGGCTTTACAGTGTTGTGTCAGTTTCTGCCATGCGACAGGGTGAGCCGCCTGTAAGTATATCATGTTCCCTCTCTCGTGAGCCTCCCTCCCACCCCACCCCCACTGACAGAATATACACTACCATGTGTCGATAGACAGCTAGCGGGAAGCTGCTGTACAGCGCAGAGAGCTCAGCCCAGTGCTCTGGGGCCAGATTGCTTACCAAATTGCTGTGCACATGGGAGAAAGCCTCTGGCCTGTACCTCTACACCTGCCCCATTCCGCGCTGCTCAGAATATTTTCTTCTTGACATGAATAATGACACAGAAAATATATATTCTTTTTGGTTCAAAAACTCAGCTGCCATAGTTCGAGATGAAGAAAATCTGGCTTGATGGGAATTTTGTGTGGCATCAGCTCAGAGTTTTAGCTGATCTCAAGGATGTTGTAGCTGAAAAGTGATGGAGCTGCCAAAAGACTCCTGTAATTGGGGGCTGTGTTAACAGAAGTCAAGTGCTGAGATCATGAGAGGTTGCGATTTTAACCACTGAGTCATTTTGAGCTGGTCAGAGCAGAGCTGTAACACATTTACTACAGGAAGACAGATTCCGAGGTTATCTTCACCAGTGGCAATATATCCAGAGATCCACTGATGAGAATGGGATTCTAGAATCTTGTGAGATGGGCAAAGGTTGGTGACGACAGGATTTGGGAAAGAAGTCATATATCCCTTAGTTTATTCACAGAACGTATGAGTAGAAGAGAACAGACACACACACACACTCAGTCTAAAGCAGGCATCGGCCCATTGCAACAAAAAAATTCCAATAGCAGCGCCTGCACATACCTTTCTCGTTGCTCTCCATCTGGCTGCAGAATGACTTGGCTTGTATCTTTCTTCCTCTCTAACATGTGCCACTCGTGCATACTCATCTCCGTATCCCCCGCTCCTGGCGAGACCTGGCCCACGGCAGCTAGTGGGTCAATATCTGGTGAACCGAACAGAATGGAAGTGAACACCAGGGCTGCCTGACAGCACACAAAACAACCAGGATGATTCAAGCTGGTCCCACACCAGGGATGCCCAATGGGCAGCCTGACTGTAACATTTGGCTTAAGGATCCCACCCTGATGGTGTGTGACTCTGTTTAAGGCTTATTATCCCATGATCAAGACAATATGGTTATCACATTTGCTAAATCCACCTGCTTTTGCCAACTGGGGCCACATGGCATCTTGCCTCCCAGGGTTAGGGTGCCCTGTCTCATAGGTATTTGAGCCCAGGGCCTGAGGTCGCAGACAGGGACCTTGGTGGAGCCTTAATTGTCCAGCCAGATTGGACATGTCATTGACAGGTGACCACTGACTGACACCATGGGCCTGCAGAAACCCTGGGAGCTGGGAGCTGTGTGTGAACCATCAGGTTCTAGTCTATATACCTAGGCTTCCCTGGTAGCTCAGCAGTAAAGAATCTGCTTGCAATTTAGGGCTCAGCAGTAAAGAATCTGCTGGCAGTTAAGGAGATGTGGGTTTGATCCCTGGGTCAGGAAGATCCCCTGGGAAAGGAAATGGCAACCTATTCCAGTTGATTTGCCTGGGAAATCCAATGGACAGAGAATCCTGGTGGGCTATCATCCATGGGGTTGAAAAAGAGTCAGATACGATTAGCGACTGAACAATGACAAACACCAATCTACATACCAGGGAGGGGAGGCAGAGGCCTGGTTCATCCCAAACCGTGGATAACTCAGGATTTGAATTTGGCTATGAAATAGTGTCTTTTTTTTTTTTTTTTTTTAAATCAGATCATTAGCTCTCTAATTATCTAAGGGTTTTTGCTGACCTCCCAATGGCACTCCACTCCAGTACTCTTGCCTGGAAAATCCTATGGACAGAGGAGCCCGGAAGGCTGTAGTCCATGGGGTCGCTGAGGGTCGGACACGACTGAGCGACTTCACTTTCATTTTCATGCATTGGAGAAGGAAATGGCAACCCATTCCAGTGTTCTTGCCTGGAGAATCCCAGGGATGGGGGAGCCTAGTGGGCTGCCATCTCTGGGGTCACACAGAGTCGGACACGACTGAAGCAACTTAGCAGCAGTAGCAGTAGCAGCCCAAGGCATTTGCCTTCCCTGAGCACCCATGACTGAGCCCTGCAGGCAGCTCTGGGTCACACTAAACACAGAGAGTCCACAACTGGGACCAGGTGACTGGGGAAGACTGACTCCTGCGTCTGTCAGGCCCAGGGCCCGCCCTTTCAGCAAGTGACCAGCGTTCATGGGGGCAGTGTCAGAGGTGGGGGAGTCAATGAGGGGAAGAAGGCTGGGAGAGGGGAGTCAGAAAGAAGGGGGCCTCCCCTCCCCAAGGAGAGAGCAGCAGTCCATCCCAGCTGTGCCCCATCCCTGGTATGACATGGCAGGTTAAGTGCCCTGCATGTCATTATCAGCCCAAGTGACATTCACAAACACTTGTCTCTAAGAGTCATCAAGAACATCTGTCACCAGGTGTGATGTTGGAACAGTACCCAGGAGGGCCAGGGGAACAGCCAGCGTACTTCTAAAGCACAGCATGGAATTAGCCAGGATGCAGCCTTGTCTTCGTGAGGCTTATTCTGCTGTCATCATCTGCACATAGCAAAAGTGAGGGCTTATGAGGCAAGAGACCCTGAAAGTGGTGGAAGATAGTAGCCATTCTATGACCCGCTGCAACTTTATCTTTAACCCCCTTCCTGTACCATATTCCTCCATGACATAATCCCCACCTTGAACTCATCTTATTGAGTTTTGCAGGGCTAGAGTGGGGCATTTTATTATTATTATTATTATTATTATTATTATTATTACTGTTGGTCTGTCTTGCATCTAGGGAAAAAAACAAGGCAGATTCAATCTGCCTACTCCATCATTTTGAATCAGTACCCCAGTGGAGATTGCCCCTGCCCCCTTCCCCATGAACATGCAGCAAATTGGGACTCCACAAAAGGGTAGAGGGAAATTTACTAATGAACCTACGATCCTGTGGATATGGGGAGAAACTTCTGGGGAGGATGCTCCCTATAGTGTTAGTCACTCAGTCGTGTCCAGCTTTTTGTGACCCCAGGGTCTATATATAGCCCACCAGGTGTCTCTGTCCGTGGAATTCTCTAGGTAAGAATACTGGAGTGGATAGTCATTCCCTTCTCTAGGGAATCTTCCCAACCCAGGGACTGAACCGGGTCTCCTGCATTGCAGGCAGATTCTTTACCATCTGAGCCACCAAGGAAGCCAGGGAGGGCCATACCAGATATAAGAGCTCCCATCTATGCAGGGGGAGGGTTCTTTAATTCAGTTGCTCCCACAGGCATCTCAGCTTTTACTGAAAGGTTGGATTGGACCCCACTGTCAGGGAAAAAATGTGTAAAGGAGAAAGTTGGGATGACTGGGGCAGAAATATTCCCAGGAACTCCCTGGTTAGAGCCAAAATCAGCCTGCCTTGGATTTTATACTTTTTTACACTGTTTGACTATTGAAATCTGACATCAACAAGCAGGGATGGCCAAGACAAATATTATACCCATGTTATAGCTCATGAAACTGAGTCTTTAATGAATTGAGGAGATTTCCCAAGGTTCCACAAAGCAAAGACTAGAAATATCATGCCCACATCCAATGCCAGGTACATGCTGTGTAAAACTTCTCACTAATATCCCTAGGAGTTTTCCTTAAGGCTGGAGACTTGGGCTGAGGGACACCAACCATGACTTCTTTTTCTCAGAAGGATGGGGTAATTCACTGGGAGGCTGCTGAGATTTTCTCTTCCACTTTTAGTTGCTTTCCTCACATTTCTAAGGCCTAGCCATAGCAATTAGGATGAACAGAAAACTCAATCAAAAGAGATTTAAATTCATAAGGGTTTATGTCTCTTGTGTAAAAGAAGTCAGTGGAAGGGAGTTTAGTCTGGGTTTCTGGGCAGCCTGACCACCAAGGACCCAGCTCCCACCTTTCTGCTCAGCCATCCTCAGCACACAGGTTCTGTCTTTAAGGTTTCCTTATGGTGAGAAATGGCTGCTGGCGTGCTAGCTATCACATCTCCTTTCTATACAGTGGGAAAGATGAAAAGCAGAAGGATAAGAGGGCAAAGGAGGGGAGGTTCTCCCTCCAGTAACTTCTGCTTCTATCTCTTTCGGCCTTATCTGTCTGCAAGGGAGGCTGGCAAATGTAGTTTTTTAAAGCTAGGCCAAATGCACTGCCAGTAATATTGCATTTCTAGAACCTGAGTTTGCACCCCAACTCTACCATTTACTAGTCCTGGGATCATGGGCAAATCACTAAGCCACTCTCATATTTATACCAATAGTGGCATGAACTGAATGAGATCACATATTTGGAAGCACCTTTACATGGTCAACTATGACGTATCAGAAACATGTCAGTACTTACTGTTATTAGGAGCCTGACAACTTTCCCTCCTTAGCCCTCTCTTCCTGTCCTTGTTTCTCCAGGCTTCTTCTTGTGGCTCCATTCTTCAAAACTTACTCCAAGAGAGCTGTAAACTGGGAAAAGAGTCTGATAATGTTTAAAGAGATCAAGGTATAAGACATAATCCCTTTCAGAAATATTTGTAGTTCAACCGGAAACTCTGAAAGACCCAAAAGAATGAATCTCTAAGGGTGTAATTTCAAAGCCCAGAGCAGGTTTCAGCATAGGAGAGACATTTTTCAGGGGTGCCTTCCAGGAGCATCTCAAATCACATCACTACTTTCTCATCCTGCCCTTCTTGCTCCACACAAGATGAATACCACTCAGAGGCAAAACCTTCAGGGCATCAGTTCAGAGGTGACTAAATTCTCTACGTGTCATTCCGTCTATTCTCAAAAAGTTCTGTCTGAAGATATATCTGAAGAGAGAAAAATTAACAGGAGTAAAATTATTACAGTGTATATCCAGCCTGCTTTTCTTCTGGATTGCGGCTTTTCCCCCTTGTAGTGAAGGGAGAACCAGAAAGTCAGCTCCTTTCAGCCTCATAACAGCTCCAGGAGAGCCGGGAGTCAGGCAGGTGTGAAACCTAGGCTTTTTGACACCGAACCTGAGGTTTCCCATCACCCTGGTGTTCACCAAGCCTGGTTTGCGCTGGAATCCATGGGGAGCTGCATCCTGTCTCCAGGAGATCCCAAGCCAGCTTCAGGTGGGGCCCAAGCATCCGTGTTTTTAAAACTCCCCCAGTGACTCTGATGTGTGTTCCACATGGGGCCCTTGAGCCTGGGGAGTGGGCATTGCTGGGAGGTGAGCTGCTATAAATCCCACAGCTGGGGCTTTGGTTTCTGAACTTCTGGTGAGAGAAGTCAGCAGACCAGAGTTCCCATCCCGGCTCTCCCATGCCTTTATCATCTCACCTCTTTGTTTCATCTATAACACTGAAATATAAACTCTTTCAAACAGGGTCATCTCCAAAAAGATAAAGTATGTGAAACATTTAGGAAACAAAAGCACTTTGTGCATTTTAGTTGCTGGAGTCATTTTTCTTGCCCTTTGGCTGAGGCTGAGTGATAAATACCAGAAGGCTAGAATCAGGGACTCCAGACATGGGCTCTCATCTCCCCTCCCTTTCGTTCTCTGAGCCTCAGGCTTCTCATCTGCAGAATGGGGATGCTAGTGACTCCCAAAGATGTTGTGAAATGGGAAGAGATGTAAGGCGTAAAGAAGAGCAGCTTCAGATAGTGTGAAGTGCTTCTTATCACAAAGATCTGACTGTAGCGATTTGACCAAACTGGGGATTTGTTTCTGTCATGTAATGGAATTCCAGAGGGCTGGTGCTCAGGGCTGGCATGGGAGTTCCATGGACCTCAGGGACTGAGGCTCCTTCTCAAGTTGCACAACCTTTAACATGTGGCTCTCTGCCTCTGTGCTCACTGACCCTTCCCCCCAGGACTTCCTCCTGCGTGCCCAGCCCACAGAAAGTGGAGGAGAGCTCATGTGGAGGAGAGCTGAAGTGGAGGAGAGCTGATGTCCCCAGAAGCAGCCCCATATGCCAGGGAAGATTAACACTCCAGCGTCCTCCCCTAGGTGGGGAAGAAAGACAGCTGAAGCGTAATCTATGCAGTCCCCCAGAGGGTCCCAATACGACTGAACTCAGATTGCTCACAATGGTAACTTGCTTAGCGACATACCTACCCTGTATGGACCTTCTTCCCCAAAAGAAGAGAGTCCTGGTTCCAGATAAACTATTGGCACTCAAATCTTTGTCTTAGAGTCTGCTCCCAGGAAAGCCAGATGAAGGAAGACAGGCACCAACCTTTTAGATGAGTCAGCCCCTTTATTTATTTAGTTTTTGAAAGTCTTTATTGAATTTGTGACAATACTGCTTCTGTTTTATGTTAGGGTTTGGTTTNGGTTTGTCAGGAGGCCTTCCTCACATGCAGACTTGGGCACCAGGTTTCCAGCACCCCTCGGGTGGGCCAAGGCTGCTCACTGCGCCCAGGTCCAGGGAGAATGGAGCAGGGACTCCCCCTCTTTCCTGGCCTGGCCCAGAGGTATGCACACTGCTGCTGCCGTGTCCCCTTCGCCAGAACTCACCACCTGGACAGCGCCCAGGGTACAGGTGTCTGGGGAGTGTGGTCTGGAGTGAGCTCACGAAAGGGGGGCAGTCGTCATCCGTGGTCCGCTCACAGGCTTTTCCCCCAGGCTCAGGTGACCTCTAAGAACCTCTCTCATCCCCATTCCCAGATGCTCCAGGAATAGCATAGCTTCAATGGTAGTAGTAGAGCTACTAGCAGCTTTAAAGGCAGCAGTTGGGGAAGAGTAGACTTGGCCTGCAGTGTCTCTGGGAGAGGCCACGTGGGGGGTCCCCTCAGAAGTACTGGGCACATGTGGAGTCTCTGGGGCACTGTGGAAGCTGGGTAGGAGAGGGACATAGCAGTGACCAACAGTATATGGAACCAGAACCTTTGCGTACCATTTGTATGTGAACACCTACACACACACACACACACAAATATTCAGGCAGTCAACTCTCAAATGATAGACACACAGACATGTCCCCCACACATCTTTTCACACACACACACACACACACACACACACACATGCACATTCGCTTGCACTCACACAGTCCAACACGTATCTACATGCAAGTTCATAAAGATTGTCAGGGGTGCCCTTCAAAGATGTAGAAAAATGCCTTTCCAGGAAGATTTCCTTAGGACCAGCCAGTGTCTGAGAGTCACCAGCCATCATATTATATTTAACTAAGAATCCCTCAAATTTGTACAAGCCTTAACATTTAGTAAAGCACTCTTTCATTCACTGCTCAACCATAGGGTAAATATTTACTCAGCAGTGACTCAAGGCCAGATACTATGACTGGCAGAGGAGATGCAAAGATGAAGACACAGCCCATGTCCTCCAGGGAGACATAGGCATCCGTGGAGAAGGGCTCTATTGGAGGAAGGCAGGAGGGGCTGTCGGAGCAGAGAGCAGAGATGGGGTCAGAGGTGATGCCGAGTCAGGCCTCAAAAGAGGAGGTCACCAGGTGGGAAAACAGAAGTGATTTCCAGGATGATGGTCTACTCTGTGCAAAAGTGCCAAGTGGTAGATTTGGGGAGTGATGAGTGATTCCGAGAAGGTGGCAAAGTGCTTCCTTCAGCTGGAGTTCTACTAGATAAGATGTGATGCTACTGACGTGAAGTAATGACAGTTTTCTCCAGAAATGCAAGGAAAAAACAATTTTTTTCTTCATGTCGTGTAAAGTATATGTTCTTGTGTCACCTAGGATTCAGTCAGGGGAAAAAATGAACACTCTGGATCTAGGAAGGAATCTGGTACTGGGGTTGGGTTATAGGTGATGGAATTGCTGACGGGTCAGCATCACAGACATTAGCTACAGCCGGAAGCCACTGCCACCACCCACCCCACCCCAGGACTTCAGGTACACGGAGGAGATGGTTTGATCAGAGCCTAAGATCCAGGTCTATCTTGCAGGAGCTAGAACCCCTGAAGGTGGGATCATAGAGGAGGCTCAGGAGCTGACAAGCAGATACCACTTGAGGCAGAAAAAGAGGAAGAAATGCCTGACTCTCCCCTCCTCCTACCTGCTAGGGCCTCCATTGGACAACTCTACCTGGGAGGCAAAGGAGCTTGGGAACAGGCAAGGGAGTCTGGGAAATGTAGTTCCTTGTCATTCAGGAGAGGGCAGGTGAAGGGAAGACAGATGGTAGAGAATAACCAGTATGAGAATGGTAACCTCTATGAGAGAATAACCAATATGCTCCTGTGTGATTTCTTCTGAAACCTCTGCTATCAACTGTAGAAATCAGCTGTAGATTTATTTGCTAGAGTTAAACGGAATAAACAAATACCAAAAGAATATTAATAGAAAAAAAAAAGGAAGTAAAACAGCTTAGAAGCAGCCACTTAACGCTTGTTTTGTTCTTCCTGGGTAAGCACTTGGGGTGGCAGTTTTAAATTGCGCTTTAGAGCGTATGAGCTTAATTAAATTTAACACTTTGGAGCAACTTAAAATAGCAATTCATGTTTTCTGCTAAAAGAGATGTCGGCAGTTTATGTGACGGAAAGAAACTTATCAGGATTTCAGGATGAGTCTTTCACAAAGAGGGCTGTGACCCAATAGTTGCGCCAAACATCTTTTTTTCTTTTCTTTTCTTGCCTCTCCAGATCCATTTGCCCATCCTGTCCACTGCTGTGTGCCCTGAAAGGCTGACCAATTTGCACCCATGAAATCTGGCTTTCAGCTGGGTTGGTCATGGGGAGCAGTAGCAGAAGCCTGGGAAGAGGGAAGAGACTTGAGGCTGGGGTACCTGGGGTACCTGTTTGTCTGGTCCTCACCCTGTACAGTTCCCACTGGTTGTCTCTGTCCCTCAACCAAGTTTTCTAGACTGATGTGTCTCAACAGGCGGTTATTTTGTCCCCACATGGTAATGTCTGGAGACACCTTTGGTTGTCTTAACTGGGGAGGGGGGCTACTGGCATCCAGTGGGTAGAGGCCAGGGATGCTGCTAATAAACACATATGGTACACAGGACAGACCCACCACCAAGACTCATCACCAAGTGTCAGCAGCGCCAAGGCTGAGGCAGCCTGCTCTGTCTAGGCCAGTGCTTCTCAAGGTATTTGTGGTGAACGACCAGCTTTCTTTTTTGCAGACCAGTGCTTTTGTAAGAATATCATAGAAACACTTTATCAGAAAAAAATGATCACTCATTTAGGAGTCACAACCAGTGCTAAATGGCTGTAAAACATTCTTAAAGCTTACTCTCAGTGTCTGCACTGTCTGATCATGCGCCAGGAACAAACAGTCATGAACGACCACCCACCTGTGGGCCACACTCTGAGTAGCGCCGACCTGTGTGAGTCTCCTTCCTGAATCTGGAAACAGCTTGGCTGCGACTAGCCCTGGGTCACTGCCTGTGCTCTGTGGTCCCCCATCCTGTGTCCATGTCTTTGTATTGAGTGCCTTTACAAGTGGTCCTTTATCATCCCATTGCTCCGTGAGTGTGCCCTCTGCACCACAAGGTCTGACTGATTCTGAGTTGTTTTAAGAACGTGGGCTAGGATGAGGGTGTGTGAGTGGAAGGACAAGAATGGGATGGGAAGTCTGGATTGGGAGCCCAGCTCAGGACCCTGGACATCCCTTGTAGGTCCTGGCTAGCCCTTGAAGACTGTTTCAGCGGCCAGGGGACACGTCCAGAGTTGTGCTTTAGCTGGAGCATTCTGGAGATGATGGTGCTGAGCACAGACTTCAAGGAAGCACAACCAGAGGCGGGGAGGCCAGTTTGGAGAACACTCTGCATCCATCCAGACCAGAAATGGTGAGGCCCAAGCAAAAGCATGAGTGTGGTGATGGAACGAGGGAGCGGTTCAGAAGGTACAGCCTCCCAGTCAGAGTGCTAGTAGGGTGTGGGTAGGAGTGAANCTACTGGCATCCAGTGGGTAGAGGCCAGGGATGCTGCTAATAAACACATATGGTACACAGGACAGACCCACCACCAAGACTCATCGCCAAGTGTCAGCAGCGCCAAGGCTGAGGCAGCCTGCTCTGTCTAGGCCAGTGCTTCTCAAGGTATTTGTGGTGAACGACCAGCTTTCTTTTTTGCAGACCAGTGCTTTTGTAAGAATATCATAGAAACACTTTATCAGAAAAAAATGATCACTCATTTAGGAGTCACAACCAGTGCTAAATGGCTGTAAAACATTCTTAAAGCTTACTCTCAGTGTCTGCACTGTCTGATCATGCGCCAGGAACAAACAGTCATGAACGACCACCCACCTGTGGGCCACACTCTGAGTAGCGCCGACCTGTGTGAGTCTCCTTCCTGAATCTGGAAACAGCTTGGCTGCGACTAGCCCTGGGTCACTGCCTGTGCTCTGTGGTCCCCCATCCTGTGTCCATGTCTTTGTATTGAGTGCCTTTACAAGTGGTCCTTTATCATCCCATTGCTCCGTGAGTGTGCCCTCTGCACCACAAGGTCTGACTGATTCTGAGTTGTTTTAAGAACGTGGGCTAGGATGAGGGTGTGTGAGTGGAAGGACAAGAATGGGATGGGAAGTCTGGATTGGGAGCCCAGCTCAGGACCCTGGACATCCCTTGTAGGTCCTGGCTAGCCCTTGAAGACTGTTTCAGCGGCCAGGGGACACGTCCAGAGTTGTGCTTTAGCTGGAGCATTCTGGAGATGATGGTGCTGAGCACAGACTTCAAGGAAGCACAACCAGAGGCGGGGAGGCCAGTTTGGAGAACACTCTGCATCCATCCAGACCAGAAATGGTGAGGCCCAAGCAAAAGCATGAGTGTGGTGATGGAACGAGGGAGCGGTTCAGAAGGTACAGCCTCCCAGTCAGAGTGCTAGTAGGGTGTGGGTAGGAGTGAAGTTGTTAGTAACCTGGGTTCTTGGACCCTTTAATAAATGGAAATTGCTAAGGGCCAGATGAGAAATTTAGGCCAGACTTTACTGGGGCTCCTGCTGCAGCACGAGAAAGCAGAAACAAGTGCAGATGCCCTTATTCACCCCCCGGGGGCGGGGGAGGGGGGTTGAGTTGGTCCCTTAAATGGGACGAGCGTGGGACAGATTGGTGGGTCAGGCTCAAGGGGTGGCTTGGGTGGTCTGCCCACCGCTGTGTTGGTGCTGCATGCAGAGATCATGCACAGGACCCTGCTTTTGCTTCCAGCATCTCAGAAGTGGCAGTTGGGTTTTGCCTTTTTGTAGCTTGTTGTTCATCATTTGCCCCAACTGCACATGCACGCAGTTACTTTCAGTCCCTTGTAGCTTCTTTGTTGGAGAAGGCAATGGCAACCCACTCCAGTACTCTTGCCTGGAAAATCCCAAGGGAGGAGGAGCCTGGTGGGCTTCAGTCCATGGGGTCGCTAGGAGTCAGACACGACTGAGCAACGTCACTTTCACTTTTCACTTTCATGCATTGGAGAAGGAAATGGCAACCCACTCCAGTGTTCTTGCCTGGAGATTCCCAGGGATGGAGAACCTGGTGGGCTGCCGTCTATGGGATCGCACAGAGTCAGACACAACTGAAGCAACTTAGCAGCAGCAGCAGCAGCAGCTTCTTTGTAGGGCTTTCCTGGTGGCTCAGATGATACAGAATCTGCCTGCAATGTGGGAGACCCCAGTTTGATCCCTGGGTCAGGAAGATTCCCTGGAGAAGGGAATCTTCTTTGTATTCTGTTGCTTGAGGAGACATTTGTCCAGGTGCTAGCACTGAAGTGAAGGGCACCAGGTCCTAGTCTGTCTCAAAGAGGGATCCAGGCTCCCCAAATCTAGCCTGGGGGCAGTCAGTAGTCAGGAACAAAATGGGGTGAACATGGCCACATGGGCAGGAGATGAGGTTGGTTCTGTCACTAGGGTTTGAATAGTGCCTGATTCACATGACTTTCTCACGCAGGCCGTCCTTTCGCTGCCTGGAGTGGGGAGCAGTCTTGCTTGTGATTAAGCACTGGGCTCTGAATCCCGGATCCAAATCTGGTCTCAGCTCCATTCCCCCAAGGGAAAGTGAAAACTGTTTAGCTTCCTCCTTTCCTAAGTGGGAATGATAGCTTATCATTGTCAGGAGGCTAAATGAGATACTTCATGTAAACTGCCCAGCACAAGGTTAGCACTTGGTGAATGTTGGTTATTATTGTCAGCAAAGGAAAGCTTGACTTCCAAGGCGGTTTGAGCCAGCTGGTTCTAGTTCTCCTGTTAAGTCCACACACACACACCCCACCCCCACCCACCAACCCCCCAGAGAAAACAAGAGCTGCTTTTCTGCTCTTAATCCTGGGAAGCAGGCTTTTCTATCTGGCCTTGCTTCTGATGGACCATTTACAGTGCAAGGATTTCCCCAGCCTGACCCTTCATCCCTGATGCCAGCTGCTTGCTAAGGATCAGCCTCACCCTATAACACCTCCCTTAACAGCAGCCCAGCTTCATCTCATCATGATCTTCCCTGACTCCGGAAGCAAGGGGGATGGGGAGAGGCCAGGCAGGGTCCACACAATGTCGTCCCAGGGAAGGCAGGAAGACAGGGCTGTGAGGCAGCAAGACACAGCGATTAGGAGTGGAGGCTCTGGGGCCAGACTGTCTGATCCGGATCCCAGCTCTGCCACTTACTAGCTGGGCACTCTCAGGCAGGCAGCTTACCCTATCTGTGCCTCAGGTTCTTACGTGTAAAACAGTAATAATAATGACCTCCCAACAATTGTTGGATTAAATGAGTTAATCCTCTTCACGATTCTGGCACAGAGGAAGCCCTCAATGTTGGCTACTCTTTGTAGTAGTAGTAGTAATAGCTGGGTCTGCTTCCAGGATAAGACGCCTAAATACTGAGATGATTTCTAGGCTATGAGTCCCTCTTCTGTGTCCTGGGATTGTGGTGAGGTTTAAACACAGTATTGAGTGTGAAAACCCTTGTCACATGCCAGAGGTTCAATAAACCAGCCAACCCATCCCCACCCTGAAGGGATATGTTCATTTATTGCTCATGACCCAGAGAGGTAGCCGAGTGAGGTGGGTCAGAGTGAACAGGAGCTGGACTGCCTGGGTTTGAATGCCGACTCTGCCATGTTACGTTTGCCTAACACCTCTGCAGAAAAAAGACCACACCAGCAGCTGCTTCAGAGAGTCGCTATAGGGCTAAGCAAGTTGATAGATATGGGGTTGCTAAAGCAGAGCCTGAACACACTTGCCTTGAAGCATTTGCTCTACCCTCGTCGGGTTTCCCGGGGTGCTAGTCAGGTTTCCCAGGTGCTAGTGGTAAAGCACCTGCCTGCCAGTGCGTGAGACAGAGAGACACAGGTTCAACCCTTGGTTAGGAAGATCCCCTGGAGGAGGGCATGGCAACCCACTCCAGTATTCTTGCCTGGAGAAATCCCAAGGACAGAGGAGCCTGGTGGGCTACAGTCCACAGGGTCGTAAAGAGTCAGACACAACTGAAGCGACTAAGAACACACCCTACTATTGCACGATTCTGGGTGTGCAAAGCTCCTGCCGCTCCAACTCACGACGCTCACATCAGTTCCCTGAGGTGGAAGGAAGTGGACTCTGCACAGCAGTGGGCCCAGCAGAACTGAGGTTCTGTTCGTGGAGGAGTGTGAGCCTCAGTGAGCTGAGTTGATCTGCAACAGGCCAGGGCAGGGTTTTCACTCAGATGAAGAAAATCGTCCTCATTTGTGGAAAGGAATAAGGCTAGGCTGTGGATCTAGAAGCTAGTGTCAAAGCCCCAGCTGCCTCATCCTGGCAGTCCCAGCTGTGTGACCTCAGGCAAATCACTTAACCTCTCTGAGCCTTGGCCAGTCCTCTGTGACCTGAGGGCCCAGGATTGCTGTGATGCGCAGATGGAACAGACAGACCGAAGGGGCCGGGTACAGTGCCTTTGCTGGATCCAGGCTCCCAACTCCTCCACTCACCTCTTCTGCCCCACGCACTGTAGCTATAGGATGGAGGTGGGTTTGGAGCAGAGGACACAGTTTCCTCGTGTGGCTTCCCCAGCAGCCTAGAGGGGCCGAGAGTGAGGCGGGAGGCAGAAGCCTCCAGGGCTGCCCACTGACGGCACGTCAATACCTGCCTGTCAGTCCCAGCCTCTGTGCGCAGTTCCCAGGTGGAAGTCTTCAGGCTCCAGTATTTCATGTTTGAGGTCTCAATTAAGCTGCCGGGCTCTGGGTGTGAGCCGTTGATGGGCACAGATGGCACTGGAGTAGCAGGGGACCGAAGCACACCGGGCTCTTTGGGGATG
>SJYW01014413.1:431448-491325 GCA_006410735.1 Raphicerus campestris
GGGGCGCTGGGGGACGGTGGGGGAGGCTGCAGGGAGATGTGGCTCCTTTCGGCCAAGGTGAGTATTTCTGCAAGAGCGTATGTGGGATGAGACAGGCAGTGTTTCTAGGAACTCCCACCAGAAGGCATGCTGGAAGGGCTGAGGCTAGGGTGGACTGGCCCCAGTGTGGGGAGATTGCTGCCCACTCTGACCCTCCCTTAAGGTGGAGGGAGCCGTTGAGGCCTCCCCAACCAGTGATACTGCCCCGAGTGTTTTGGATGCCCCTGGCCTGCTATGGCAGTGATGGAGGACCACTCCCTTCCCTCTGGGAAGCAGAGTTCCTGTCTTCACTGTTACACCCTGCCCTTCCCCTCCAAGCAACACCCCTCTTTGCGCCTCCAGTTTCCCTCTGCCTAGACCCCCCACCCACCCCAACCAGTCTGCAGCAGTGAAGTTGTCCCTCCTGAGACGTTAGAAAGCCATCTAGAGAGGAGGATGGCCTTGGCCCCCGAGGACAGGATCTTGTCCATGACTCAGCACAGCTCAGGCTCTGAACGGGGCTCAGTCAGTGCTGGGGTATCTCCCAGGACAGACAGCAGGTGGAGGCAGCCCTCAGGCTGGGCGGCCACGGCTGACCTGACTCTCACCCCCATGGCCCAGAGACTGAGGGGCTGTTTGAAGCGGATGAGGCAGAAGCGGGGAGGTGGGGAGTCCCTTTTCTTTAACTGCTGCTTCTTCACATCTTTAATCTCTCTGCCTCCCCCTCCGCCTCTCCCCCATGCCTCCTCTCTCTTCTCTCCCTTGAATCTCTCCCCTTTGGTCTCCGAACCTTCAACTCTAACCGCTTTCCACCGTCAACTGCCTGCTGTTCCATTCCCTTCTTGATCACACTCATCATCGATTTATTTCCACATCTTCCGGGTGTTTTCTGCCCCTGGTTGCTGATGTCTCTTTCTCTGTGTGCCTGGCTCTGATACATCCACCCCCTGGCCCGGAACCTTCCTCTCTCTCTCCCCCACCTCTGTTCTCTTGCCTGGGCCCCCTCCTCTCTGTCTCGCCCTCTCTCCCTTTTCCTGCTTCTCCACTTGTCACCCCTCCTCTCTGCCTCATTCTCTGCGCCTGTGGCTCTCTCCCTCTCCATGTCTCCTCTCTGTCACCCTCTGTCTTCCACTTCTGCCCCTGTCCCCTCATCACCCTAATGTTCTGCACCATCCTTCCCCCTCTGGACCTATCCCCTCCACCTCCCAGGATGATCCCAGCCTCCAACAAGGCCTTTGTGGTCAACAACCTTGTGTCCGGGACTGGCTACGACCTGTGCGTGCTGGCCATGTGGGACGACACGGCCACCACGCTCACAGCCACCAACATCGTGGGCTGCGCCCAGTTCTTCACCAAGGCCGACTACCCGCAGTGCCAGTCCATGCACAGCCAGATCCTGGGCGGCACCATGATCCTGGTCATCGGCGGCATCATCGTGGCCACGCTGCTGGTCTTCATTGTCATCCTCATGGTGCGCTACAGGGTCTGCAACCAGGAGGGCGCGGGGAAGCCCACAGCTGCCGTCACCAACGTGCACTCCCAGACCAACGGGGCCCAGCCGCCCGCTCTGGGCAGCGTGCCCAGCGGGGCCCCCGTGCCTGGACCGCCCAAGGTGGTGGTGCGCAACGAGCTCATGGACTTCAGTGCCAGCCTGGCCAGAGGCAGCGACTCCTCTTCCTCCAGCTCCCTGGGCATCGGGGAGGGGCTGGGACGGGGCCCCTGGAGGCTCCCACCCCCTGCCCCCCGCCCCAAGCCCAACCTTGACCGCCTCATGGGGGCCTTCGCCTCCTTGGACCTCAAAAGTCAGAGAAAGGAGGAGCTGCTGGACTCCAGGACTCCAGGCGGGAGGGGGTCTGGGACGTCAGCCAAGGGCCACCCCTCGGACCGAGAGCCACTGCTNCTTCCTCTCTCTCTCCCCCACCTCTGTTCTCTTGCCTGGGCCCCCTCCTCTCTGTCTCGCCCTCTCTCCCTTTTCCTGCTTCTCCACTTGTCACCCCTCCTCTCTGCCTCATTCTCTGCGCCTGTGGCTCTCTCCCTCTCCATGTCTCCTCTCTGTCACCCTCTGTCTTCCACTTCTGCCCCTGTCCCCTCATCACCCTAATGTTCTGCACCATCCTTCCCCCTCTGGACCTATCCCCTCCACCTCCCAGGATGATCCCAGCCTCCAACAAGGCCTTTGTGGTCAACAACCTTGTGTCCGGGACTGGCTACGACCTGTGCGTGCTGGCCATGTGGGACGACACGGCCACCACGCTCACAGCCACCAACATCGTGGGCTGCGCCCAGTTCTTCACCAAGGCCGACTACCCGCAGTGCCAGTCCATGCACAGCCAGATCCTGGGCGGCACCATGATCCTGGTCATCGGCGGCATCATCGTGGCCACGCTGCTGGTCTTCATTGTCATCCTCATGGTGCGCTACAGGGTCTGCAACCAGGAGGGCGCGGGGAAGCCCACAGCTGCCGTCACCAACGTGCACTCCCAGACCAACGGGGCCCAGCCGCCCGCTCTGGGCAGCGTGCCCAGCGGGGCCCCCGTGCCTGGACCGCCCAAGGTGGTGGTGCGCAACGAGCTCATGGACTTCAGTGCCAGCCTGGCCAGAGGCAGCGACTCCTCTTCCTCCAGCTCCCTGGGCATCGGGGAGGGGCTGGGACGGGGCCCCTGGAGGCTCCCACCCCCTGCCCCCCGCCCCAAGCCCAACCTTGACCGCCTCATGGGGGCCTTCGCCTCCTTGGACCTCAAAAGTCAGAGAAAGGAGGAGCTGCTGGACTCCAGGACTCCAGGCGGGAGGGGGTCTGGGACGTCAGCCAAGGGCCACCCCTCGGACCGAGAGCCACTGCTGGGGCCGCCCGCGGCCAGGGCCAGGAGCCTGCTCCCTTTGCCCCTGGAGGGCAAGGCCAAACGCAGCCACTCCTTCGACATGGGGGACTTTGCGGCCGCAGCTGCGGGCGGGGTCGCCCCTGGTGGCTACAGCCCCCCGCGGAGGGTCTCGAACATCTGGACAAAGCGCAGCCTCTCTGTAAACGGCATGCTCTTGCCCTTCGAGGAGAGTGGCCTGGTGGGGGCCCGAGGAACTTTTGGCAGCTCCGAGTGGGTGATGGAGAGCACAGTGTAGGCCTGGGGGTGGGCCTCCTCCCTCCCACCCTACCAGGGTGGGAGAAGGGGAAGCATCTTTACCCACAAGTCTTTGTGGAGTTTCCATGGTGATGTTTACATCCAGGGACCATTTTGTCTCCCTGTCAACGGCCTCCCCCCGCCCCACTACGCCACCCACACACACCTTCCCAGGCCCGTCCCCCACCACCCGTCGGGGTGTGCTCAGGGAAAGCGGACTCGATCGCTCACATGTCAGACTGAGCCCTGAGTGTTTGGAAAGGCAGGGCTCCTGCCCTTCTAATCACAAATGTAGCCTATAAGCAAGCGGCTTTGGATTGCGGATGGTTCCAGTGTTGTTTTTGTTTCTTAATTTATTTCTTCCACATCCCAGACTCCTCCTCTTCAGTGACACAGATAATGGAGAATTTATGTCACACACAAAAGCAGGTCCCAGCAGGTGGTGGGCAATCACTGCCAGCTGAGCAAAGCAGGGGATGATTTGGGTGGCACATTTGTTTGGGGGAAGATTGAAGTCCTCTGCCTAGACCCCCTCGTTACTCCTAAGTCCCCACACTCAGGAGGGGTGAGTGAACCCCCGATTGATGGCCCAGCTTCCTTTGCTTCTCAAACACAACGCCCCACACCCAACACATCAGCTTAAACCAGAAGGGTAACTTCCTGGACTCTACATGCGGGAGAGGGAGAAGGGTTTTATGAGACCCATGGGTATAAGGTATGTTAACTTATGGAGGTGCTTTGGGAGTTTTGCTTCTTTTAAGGGAAGCTGGGATGTGGGGTGGGGCATGGTTGGGAGGGGCTTGCCAAGAGGTTTTCTTTTAAGGGGAGCAGACTCAAAGGAGCAGAAGGAGCACTGGACAGAGTCCAAAGCTGTGAGTCTGGGTTTCAGAGCCACCACCCAATACCCAGTTGAGTACAGCAGGCAAGACCCTTTCTCTCTGGAACCTTAGGCTTCTAATTCATAAAATACTGAGAGCGTACCAAATCTCCAACTCCCTTCCAGCTCGAAGGACTAAGGACTCTTCCTGACTAAATGAGCTGTAGGATTTTGAAGCTCGAAGAGGTGTTTGCGATCATTTCCCCCTTAACCTTCTTTCTCTCTCCTTTCCTCCAGAGTCCAAGGGACCTGCCCAAGGTCACATAGTGAGTTAGTGACCAAGTCAGGGCAGGGCCCAAGGCCACATACCTCTTGGGGATGGTGTCTGAAATCTGTTACCAAGTCTTCACCGTGGCTAGGGCATTTCTGTGTCTAGAGCCTGTCCTTCGTTTGTTCTTGAAGAAGGTGGCTCAGGGTGGGACACAGGGACACGGGGGCTGCCTTCCCTCATGCCAGTCAGGAGGCAGCTCTGTCATGGAAATGACAAGATGGACGGGCTCCTGTCCATCTGGGGACTGAAGCCCACACTCACAGACTCCGGCAAGAGGAGACAGAGGACCTGTGGCCCATGCGGGGGGAAGGCATCTGGAAGCATCTGGAGGGTCTTCCCCCGCATCTCTGTCTCTCTTGGTCCCTGTCTGTCCCAGGTCTCACCTCATTTTCAACACACTACCTCTCCCCACCTCATTCCTTCTTCTCCCAAACCTCCACCACAGAGCTCTAGCCTCCGTCTCTCATTCTCCCTCCTTCTGCCACTTGCCAACCACCCAGCCTACAAAGCATTCAGGTGAGTCCATTTGGGGCTGAAACGTTCTGATGGGCTCAGCCCTGGAGCTGAGCTGGTGGTCTAGCTCCGCCCAGAAAACACAGGCAGAGGGCGGGGAGCCGTCTATGCAGGACTGCCTTCTGGCTCCAGCCCAGGAGCCTCCAGACCCCATGCCTTCCTCCTTGCCTGCCCGCCTCCTCTCTCCTCACCTTCCCTCCTCTCTCCCGTCTTCATTCCTTTTCTGCTGGTGCCTCTCTGCCTCCCCCCAGTCCCTTTCTGGTCTAGACCAGGTCATCAACAGACTGGGCCGGGCTCTTCCTGAGACCACAAGCTCACTTCCAGCCCCAGTGCTGGAGCAGAAGCTTTCTGCAGTCATGGGAGACCTCCAGCCTCAGTGACGTGAAAGAAAATCTCCCTCACCCTCCCTCTTTCTCTGCCCCACTTGCCTCCTCTCCTTTTTCCCTCTGCACTTTCTCACTCAGCCTTTTCTAAATGTAGCCATTGAGGAGGTGACCCCAAATGCCACTCTCTTTTTGCCTTTGGGTTCAGATGCCTAGAGGGAAAGTGGTAGACTTGGGAAGCGAGGGGAACCAACTGTCTGTTCTCGTCAGCGGCTCCAAGCTCTGTCGTGACATGATATGTACTAGCACTCGTGTTTGTCAGGTTTGGAAAGTGACATCCCTGTGGGCAGAATACAAATGCCAACCTTCTCCTTTGCTAAAAAAAAAAAAAAGTGTACAGTAAAATGTACAGTTTTAAAACAACTAACCACACTTCTTCGGAGAGACAAAAAAAAAAAAAAGAACATTCCTGTGTCTGTGAAGTCTGCTGTTTATTTCTCTGGAAACTCTGTGGTTTTCTGAAGGTGGCCTTGAGATGGCATTTTTCTCTCATACCTGTGTTCGGTTCTGCCTGGTGAGAGCCTGCTTCCTGCCGAGTTCACGTATAAGATGGGAGCCTTCCGAACTAAGAGAGAATGGGCCCGCCCTCTTGGAGTAAAGGTCAGTAGAGGGTCTGGAATGAAGCTCCAGGCTAAGAAGGAATAGTTCCCTCTGTCCAGGCTGCCTACCACCTTGCGGTTCTGTCCTCTCACTTTCAGCCCTGCTTCCTTTTTCCTGGACAGCGGCCACCACCACACGTAGCCACTAGGGGCGCCAGAGTACCTTCCACCCACTTTGGGTGAGCACAAGATGGCATTTTTTTTTTCCAAAAGGGTCTTTTCCTGGCAAAGCAGAACAACAAGGTGAGGGTAGGGGAAAAGAACCCGCGGGTCAGTGCAGGAGACACAAAAGACTCAGGTGCGATCCCTGGGTCGGGAAGATCTGCTGGAAGAGGGCATGGCAACCCACTCTAGTATTCTTGGCAGGAGAATCCCCATGGACAGAGGAGCCTGGCGGCTACAGTCCACAGGGCCACAAAGAGTCTGATACAACTAAAGTGACTGGGCATGCATGCACGCAAGACAGCAAACCAAAGCACAGACCATGGTAGAGAAACAAATGAGCTTCTGAAACACAGCTCCCCAACCCTGTCTTCCTCTAGTGTCTAGGTCAGCACTGTCTAAGGTATAAAGTCTGTGCTGCACTGTAATTTTAAATTTTCTAGAAGCCCGTTAAATCAAGTATAGAGAACCAGGTGAAGTTAATATATAGTTTATTTAACCCAATGTATCAAAAATATTTTCATTTCAACATATAATCACTACAGAATTATAAGATATTATTAATAAGATTAATAAGATTTTTTTGTACAAGAGTGTTGGGAATCTGACATGTGTGTCACATGGCACATCTCAGTTCAGACTAACTGGCTTTAACGTGCTTGAGAACTGCACAGAGCTCGTACAGTCAGCTCTGCATGTACAGCCACTGACTTGCAAGCAGAGCTTCTGGAAGGGGAAGGAAGCTAACAGTTACTGAGCTCCTACAGTTCTAGGTCCTGTGCTGCTGCTTCAGCTGCATGAATCACTGAACCCTCACGGCAGCCTCTCAAGGTAAATTATGCCAGTGTTTCAGATGAAGGGCCGAGGCTCAGCAAGGTTAAGTAACTTGCACAAGGTCACACGGTAAGTCTGGCTGCAAACCCTTAGCTCTTCCCATGACATCACGCTACCTCCCCCACCCTTTCTTTCTCCCTTCAACTCATTCGTTTCAGACAGTATTTTGTCCTGGCTGAAGTAGTCAAATTTATAGTCTCATCTGAAAGCCCTTGGTTTGGCCTCAAGGACTAAAATTCTCAGAATGTTGACTCAAGGTCCTCTTGGTTAAGTGGCTTCTTCTGACCCCACGTTAGTCTTTTTGGCTTTTTTGGCTTGTATACATTCCTACTCTGGCCAGGAAAATCCACCCAGGCTTCAGATGGTTCTGCCCAGACCTTACCATTCCTCCTCCTGGCCTGGTGACCTCTAGAGGTCCCTTGTTTAATAGTTTTCCACCTCCAGCCTCATCTGGTCCTCTCTGCCCTGAAAGCCTGTAACTTTGTCCCCTAACGACAGAAAACCCCACAATAGCTCACTCCAAAAGCCAAACCATCTTCCTGTTTCTTCCTAATTCAAAAACCTCTAAATGAAGAGGTGTTTGCCTACCAGATCCTCTTTCCTGATAGACAGAAGGCTTTAGCTCTCTGATCTCTTGCAGAAGAGAGGTAGCTGATACACTCTGAGCCTGGCTGAATTATTAATCTTTCTGGCAAGACTTCAACACTCTCTCCCCAAGTTCAGTCCACAAATTGATACAGTCCAAAGATTCTCCTCANAGAGAAACAAATGAGCTTCTGAAACACAGCTCCCCAACCCTGTCTTCCTCTAGTGTCTAGGTCAGCACTGTCTAAGGTATAAAGTCTGTGCTGCACTGTAATTTTAAATTTTCTAGAAGCCCGTTAAATCAAGTATAGAGAACCAGGTGAAGTTAATATATAGTTTATTTAACCCAATGTATCAAAAATATTTTCATTTCAACATATAATCACTACAGAATTATAAGATATTATTAATAAGATTAATAAGATTTTTTTGTACAAGAGTGTTGGGAATCTGACATGTGTGTCACATGGCACATCTCAGTTCAGACTAACTGGCTTTAACGTGCTTGAGAACTGCACAGAGCTCGTACAGTCAGCTCTGCATGTACAGCCACTGACTTGCAAGCAGAGCTTCTGGAAGGGGAAGGAAGCTAACAGTTACTGAGCTCCTACAGTTCTAGGTCCTGTGCTGCTGCTTCAGCTGCATGAATCACTGAACCCTCACGGCAGCCTCTCAAGGTAAATTATGCCAGTGTTTCAGATGAAGGGCCGAGGCTCAGCAAGGTTAAGTAACTTGCACAAGGTCACACGGTAAGTCTGGCTGCAAACCCTTAGCTCTTCCCATGACATCACACTACCTCCCCCACCCTTTCTTTCTCCCTTCAACTCATTCGTTTCAGACAGTATTTTGTCCTGGCTGAAGTAGTCAAATTTATAGTCTCATCTGAAAGCCCTTGGTTTGGCCTCAAGGACTAAAATTCTCAGAATGTTGACTCAAGGTCCTCTTGGTTAAGTGGCTTCTTCTGACCCCACGTTAGTCTTTTTGGCTTTTTTGGCTTGTATACATTCCTACTCTGGCCAGGAAAATCCACCCAGGCTTCAGATGGTTCTGCCCAGACCTTACCATTCCTCCTCCTGGCCTGGTGACCTCTAGAGGTCCCTTGTTTAATAGTTTTCCACCTCCAGCCTCATCTGGTCCTCTCTGCCCTGAAAGCCTGTAACTTTGTCCCCTAACGACAGAAAACCCCACAATAGCTCACTCCAAAAGCCAAACCATCTTCCTGTTTCTTCCTAATTCAAAAACCTCTAAATGAAGAGGTGTTTGCCTACCAGATCCTCTTTCCTGATAGACAGAAGGCTTTAGCTCTCTGATCTCTTGCAGAAGAGAGGTAGCTGATACACTCTGAGCCTGGCTGAATTATTAATCTTTCTGGCAAGACTTCAACACTCTCTCCCCAAGTTCAGTCCACAAATTGATACAGTCCAAAGATTCTCCTCAAAGGAGATTTTTTTTCATTTTGCCATGATTACAGCACTAAAAATTTCCAAAAGAACTTAGACTTGCCTTTTTTTTTTTTTTAAGTGATATCACTTCTAACCAGGTAAGAGGAAGGTCACTGTCTCAGATGTCTCCCTTTCCACATGGGTAGTAACTTTTCTCCCAGAGTCTGTGGGTATCGATTTTTTGTAAGTACAGGCTGAGTACTTCTGTGTTTTCTGCTGTCTATTAGTGTGTTTGCAGTAAAGGTCTCAGGGCTTCAGTAAACTGGGTGGGGCTTCCTCTATTTTTGAAGCCATGGGGATTTCTGCAACTGCTGCTGATGAAATAGGCACACTTATCCAAAAAAAAAAAAGACTTCCCTGGTGGCTCAGATGGTAAAGAATTTGGCTGCAATGCAGGAGACCCAGGTTCGATTCCTGGGTAGGGAAAATCCCTTGGGAAGGGAATGGCTACCCAGTAGCCATTCAAGCATACTATCAAGTATTCTTGTCTGAAGAATTCCATGGGCAGAGGAACCTGGTGGGCTATAGTCCATGGGGTTGCCAAGAGTCGGACATGCTGAGCGACTAAGCATGCAGGCATCTGAAAGAAAAGACTGTTGGCAAGGAGCAGGCAAAATCTGAACACACAGTTTTGCACATCACGCTTAGATCCCCAGACCCGTGTGATGCAGTTGGCAGCAGAAAAAGTTTGCTGTGAAAAGAAGGCTTCTCACAGGCAACAACTGAGGTTTCTACCTTTGAATAATAAAATCAGACCCCTACACAGGTTGCTCTGCAAACATCTCAAAGGAACATTACCCCCTTCTCAGTCTAAAAATATCTATTTGTGTTTTCAGCCTTTAAACCAAAGATCTTAGATTCTCAGCTTTCATTTTCTTATTTCAGGTTCCCAAACTCACAGTAGTGAATGTTTACAAGGCTCATAGGTTTCCCTTCCCTGCAGCCTCTAGCAGAGGGAAATTAATACGTTTCCCAACAGACCAAAGAGGGAAGCTGACCTTTCCCTCTCCAGCTACCTTGTGATCCCCAGCAGGGCCATTCAGCGTCTTCAGAGAACTGCAGCGGTCTTGTCCCATGATCTTATTTGGGACAAAGTTTGGCGTCTTTCTTTTGCTCACTGACTCTGGGGAAATGGACCCAGATTGCAGGCTCTAGTCTGGTTATTGTCCTGCTTTGTTGGGATAAGGATCTTCCGATCCGTTTAGCCAACAGTTGAGTGTACTCCTGGTGAATCACAGCCAGCATTCTCTCCACCACTGAGTGCTGGAGTCTCTTGGGGCTGCGCTGAGGAAGACCTCACTATCCAGGCCGTTCCTGGGATGTAAGTGCAGCCTGCAGGTACTTACTTGGATTCCTGTTGATGAGAGGGTGAATCTGGAATTGCACCCATCTCTGTGGGATCCCCAAGCTCATCTGGCCCACAGCCAGTTAGCCTACTGACCATCCTCCCGCAGCCCCGGGCCCCTCCGTCCAGGCTGCCCCTCTGGTTGGTGATGATGAGCACACCCCCTCTTCGTTTGTCACCTTCTCTGTAACGTGTGTTCATTGGTGCTTTCTGGCACATCCAGCAGTAATATAAATCCAGCGTTTATATGTCTTGCCAGGGTGAATGTTTTTCCTTTGAATCCCCAGTGCTGTATCTTCGGTGTCCTCAGTTCTCCAAACCATGGTTACATCTATCAGCTGACCTTTCTGTGACCAATCCCACTTTCTCATGAGACGAAACCTCAGAGCCCCACACCTGTCCCCTCCATCTCTGACTTGGCATGTCCTGGTAACAAGCAAGTATCTTGTTCACTATTTGAGAAGAAATATTACCAAGAAGAAGAGAATTAAGCCTTCAGTTACATTCAGTAATCTTGAATGTTACCCTCCTGGGTTTCCTATCATACCCTTTCCATACATTCCTTGGGGGATCTCTCAAGGAAATATTCTGCCTGTCTACCAGGGATTGGCTGGTTGCCTTAACTACCCTGACTAATTATGGGAAAGTTCTCATCCCTTCATAGGTTGACACAAGCTTGGTATTTTCCAAGCTGATGTTGAACTGCAAGATTACATTGATAATAGCCGACATTCATTGAGTTTCCTATGTGCCATGCACTGTTCTAAGAGCTTCCTATAGATCATCTCAATTTATCATCAAAACAATCCAATCAAGTGGGTTACTATTATCATCCCCACTGGGGAAGCTAAGGTAGAGAAGGGTTAAATAACTTGCCCAAGGTCACACAGCTAGTGAGTGGCAGAGCTGGGTAAACATTCAATAAATTGATTTACACTGAAGTTACCTACAGAACTGCAGAGACCATTAGGGATGCAGAGCTTGCTGGGTTTCAGGTCAGAGCCTGAATCTTGGTATGTGAACCTTTAATTTGAGAAAATGATCCAGAAGAGAAAGTGAGAGAGTTGGAGCAATCAGCACTAGGTGTTTTCAGCAAGCATTTGCTGACCTGCTGCATGCCGAGCACTCCCTAGTATGGAGAGAAATCAAAATAAAAGTGGAGGACACTGGGCATACACTGGAGGGCCTTACACACTTCCTCAAGGGGCAGGGCTTAAGCTGGTTTCCAGATCTCTGGTTTTACAGAGATGGCCTATTTTCACTCCTTTAAAGATAACCCATAGATCTACTACCCAGGAGGAGACGTATGGGTGGATGGATTGGCCTCAAGCCCACATGGCACCTCTGACTGGAAGAATTCACTAGATGTTAAGTTCCAAAGGGACCAGCATGGTGATGTGACCAGCTTTGGGTCAAAGGGACCCAGGCAGGACTAGAATCCTGTACTGGACAAGCAGGGGCAGAAGGATGACAACTGTGGCAATCCCAGGAGCTTCTGAGATGGCTGGGAGGAGGCCTGGAAGAGGGCAGATGGACAGCTGCAAAGAACTAGAGGGTCCTGAATAGCCTGAGGCAGGAGCACCTGCTCCTGGAGGAGGAGGGGCATCCAGCACGAGGAGCTGTTTTCAGAGTCTGTTTTTCGGCCCGAGTTTTCTTTCTTATAAAGTAACAGTGGTAAGTATCATCTCTGGTAAGTACGCCTGAGGAGTTACCATTTAGTTATATAGATCACACATCAGGTTGGGAAAGGCAGAGTGATAATGGTCATTATTATTAATGATATGCATCATTGAAAACATTATTATAAGTTACTGCATATTAGCAATAATATTAAGGATCTCAGGCTCACAGAATCTCAGGGCTCACAGAGCTATTAGAGGTCATCCATGCTAGCCTCTCTCAGTGGGCATTAGAATCACCTGTTCAATATCCATGAAAACTGTTAATAATCTTATTATGGCAAGCTTATGCATGATGAATTTCAGAATTCACCCCAGATAAAGAGCGGCTCCCTGTACTCCAGTCAGACCAATGCCTGATGGTTATGCTTCCTGGTGGCCCTTGCAGAATCACCATTCCTTCCTTCACAAGAAATCCAGAGCCCAGAGAGAAAGTAGCTCGCAGAGACTGCTGTGGCCCAACAGTGGTAGGAAACCAGGTATGGAGCCACAGTCCTGCAGGGAAAATCTCCCCTGGGTACAGTCAGGGGAGGGGAGGAGCTGTTGTTTCCTTGCTGAATCAACCCTGGCCATGCCATTGAAAGAAGGAAGGAGGCAGGAAAGGAGCAGAAAGTACATGGTAGCCTCTGTCATCCCTGACACTCCTTTAATTTCTGAGATCCACTGTCCCAGGCACTAGGAGGTCCTGGAAGATTCCAGACCTCTCCCCGAGGTTCCCTCACTCATCGATTCCCCTATCCCTGCTCCCCCTTCACCCTCGTCCCAGGTCTGACATAATGATGAAAATCAAACCATCAGGGCTCTTGGAATGACAGGTACTGCCACTAAAAACCTCCCACTGGCTTTTCTTTATTCCTTTGGGTGAAAAGACCCCTCTACAATGTAAATACTTATAGGAAGACTCTGTCAGGTGCCAGGTAAACCACCCAGGGAGATGCTGGCTCTGTTCAAGAAAGTAGAGGGGCCAGAGAGTCCCCTTTGGAGTCAGGTGGCAAGTACTTCCAAGGGGTGGTGGGATGACCCCAGGCAGCCCTCTCACTAGACCTCTCTGCCTCTCCTTAACATCCAGGTCTCCTGTCGCAAAAATATCCATCTGCTTGAGATGGAAGAATCATAATCGGCTCCTAGTTTGGTTTTTACTTCTGAAACATCACACCGGTCCCAGCTTGAATGAAAAAGAATGTTAGAGAAACATCCCACCCACTCTGGAGACGGAGGGGCTGGCTAGAGTGTGCACCGAGGGACAGGCCCCTCACGAGAGCTGCCAGCACACAGGTGCTTCAGGAAGGGCAACGGGACACGACACCGGACCAGTGAACCCCACACCCCAAGAGCTTGGCTTCCATGTCGAAACACGAATGGGGACAACTGTGGGTCACCCTAGAGGTCTGGGAGGAGGTGGGGAGTACCGCAACAGCCATTGCGGGGTCTCATTCTTCCTTTATCGTCACACTTTTAAGTCTTCTGTTGAGATTCTACCTTCTGAGGAATCCTTTAAATGGCTGTAGGTTAATTCAGCCCTGACCTGCTAGGGAAGCAGAGGCTGGGACTTCTGGGACTTTTCTGTTGAACTCTAGGGCCTTCCGTCCTCCTTGAGATGTATGGGAAAATGGGGGTCTGTGCCAGGCATAATAAAATCCCCTTGNTAGCCAACAGTTGAGTGTACTCCTGGTGAATCACAGCCAGCATTCTCTCCACCACTGAGTGCTGGAGTCTCTTGGGGCTGCGCTGAGGAAGACCTCACTATCCAGGCCGTTCCTGGGATGTAAGTGCAGCCTGCAGGTACTTACTTGGATTCCTGTTGATGAGAGGGTGAATCTGGAATTGCACCCATCTCTGTGGGATCCCCAAGCTCATCTGGCCCACAGCCAGTTAGCCTACTGACCAGCCTCCCGCAGCCTGGGGCCCCTCCGTCCAGGCTGCCCCTCTGGTTGGTGATGATGAGCACACCCCCTCTTCGTTTGTCACCTTCTCTGTAACGTGTGTTCATTGGTGCTTTCTGGCACATCCAGCAGTAATATAAATCCAGCGTTTATATGTCTTGCCAGGGTGAATGTTTTTCCTTTGAATCCCCAGTGCTGTATCTTCGGTGTCCTCAGTTCTCCAAACCATGGTTACATCTATCAGCTGACCTTTCTGTGACCAATCCCACTTTCTCATGAGACGAAACCTCAGAGCCCCACACCTGTCCCCTCCATCTCTGACTTGGCATGTCCTGGTAACAAGCAAGTATCTTGTTCACTATTTGAGAAGAAATATTACCAAGAAGAAGAGAATTAAGCCTTCAGTTACATTCAGTAATCTTGAATGTTACCCTCCTGGGTTTCCTATCATACCCTTTCCATACATTCCTTGGGGGATCTCTCAAGGAAATATTCTGCCTGTCTACCAGGGATTGGCTGGTTGCCTTAACTACCCTGACTAATTATGGGAAAGTTCTCATCCCTTCATAGGTTGACACAAGCTTGGTATTTTCCAAGCTGATGTTGAACTGCAAGATTACATTGATAATAGCCGACATTCATTGAGTTTCCTATGTGCCATGCACTGTTCTAAGAGCTTCCTATAGATCATCTCAATTTATCATCAAAACAATCCAATCAAGTGGGTTACTATTATCATCCCCACTGGGGAAGCTAAGGTAGAGAAGGGTTAAATAACTTGCCCAAGGTCACACAGCTAGTGAGTGGCAGAGCTGGGTAAACATTCAATAAATTGATTTACACTGAAGTTACCTACAGAACTGCAGAGACCATTAGGGATGCAGAGCTTGCTGGGTTTCAGGTCAGAGCCTGAATCTTGGTATGTGAACCTTTAATTTGAGAAAATGATCCAGAAGAGAAAGTGAGAGAGTTGGAGCAATCAGCACTAGGTGTTTTCAGCAAGCATTTGCTGACCTGCTGCATGCCGAGCACTCCCTAGTATGGAGAGAAATCAAAATAAAAGTGGAGGACACTGGGCATACACTGGAGGGCCTTACACACTTCCTCAAGGGGCAGGGCTTAAGCTGGTTTCCAGATCTCTGGTTTTACAGAGATGGCCTATTTTCACTCCTTTAAAGATAACCCATAGATCTACTACCCAGGAGGAGACGTATGGGTGGATGGATTGGCCTCAAGCCCACATGGCACCTCTGACTGGAAGAATTCACTAGATGTTAAGTTCCAAAGGGACCAGCATGGTGATGTGACCAGCTTTGGGTCAAAGGGACCCAGGCAGGACTAGAATCCTGTACTGGACAAGCAGGGGCAGAAGGATGACAACTGTGGCAATCCCAGGAGCTTCTGAGATGGCTGGGAGGAGGCCTGGAAGAGGGCAGATGGACAGCTGCAAAGAACTAGAGGGTCCTGAATAGCCTGAGGCAGGAGCACCTGCTCCTGGAGGAGGAGGGGCATCCAGCACGAGGAGCTGTTTTCAGAGTCTGTTTTTCGGCCCGAGTTTTCTTTCTTATAAAGTAACAGTGGTAAGTATCATCTCTGGTAAGTACGCCTGAGGAGTTACCATTTAGTTATATAGATCACACATCAGGTTGGGAAAGGCAGAGTGATAATGGTCATTATTATTAATGATATGCATCATTGAAAACATTATTATAAGTTACTGCATATTAGCAATAATATTAAGGATCTCAGGCTCACAGAATCTCAGGGCTCACAGAGCTATTAGAGGTCATCCATGCTAGCCTCTCTCAGTGGGCATTAGAATCACCTGTTCAATATCCATGAAAACTGTTAATAATCTTATTATGGCAAGCTTGTGCATGATGAATTTCAGAATTCACCCCAGATAAAGAGCGGCTCCCTGTACTCCAGTCAGACCAATGCCTGATGGTTATGCTTCCTGGTGGCCCTTGCAGAATCACCATTCCTTCCTTCACAAGAAATCCAGAGCCCAGAGAGAAAGTAGCTCGCAGAGACTGCTGTGGCCCAACAGTGGTAGGAAACCAGGTATGGAGCCACAGTCCTGCAGGGAAAATCTCCCCTGGGTACAGTCAGGGGAGGGGAGGAGCTGTTGTTTCCTTGCTGAATCAACCCTGGCCATGCCATTGAAAGAAGGAAGGAGGCAGGAAAGGAGCAGAAAGTACATGGTAGCCTCTGTCATCCCTGACACTCCTTTAATTTCTGAGATCCACTGTCCCAGGCACTAGGAGGTCCTGGAAGATTCCAGACCTCTCCCCGAGGTTCCCTCACTCATCGATTCCCCTATCCCTGCTCCCCCTTCACCCTCGTCCCAGGTCTGACATAATGATGAAAATCAAACCATCAGGGCTCTTGGAATGACAGGTACTGCCACTAAAAACCTCCCACTGGCTTTTCTTTATTCCTTTGGGTGAAAAGACCCCTCTACAATGTAAATACTTATAGGAAGACTCTGTCAGGTACCAGGTAAACCACCCAGGGAGATGCTGGCTCTGTTCAAGAAAGTAGAGGGGCCAGAGAGTCCCCTTTGGAGTCAGGTGGCAAGTACTTCCAAGGGGTGGTGGGATGACCCCAGGCAGCCCTCTCACCAGACCTCTCTGCCTCTCCTTAACATCCAGGTCTTCTGTCGCAAAAATATCCATCTGCTTGAGATGGAAGAATCATAATCGGCTCCTAGTTTGGTTTTTACTTCTGAAACATCACACCGGTCCCAGCTTGAATGAAAAAGAATGTTAGAGAAACATCCCACCCACTCTGGAGACGGAGGGGCTGGCTAGAGTGTGCACCGAGGGACAGGCCCCTCACGAGAGCTGCCAGCACACAGGTGCTTCAGGAAGGGCAACGGGACACGACACCGGACCAGTGAACCCCACACCCCAAGAGCTTGGCTTCCATGTCGAAACACGAATGGGGACAACTGTGGGTCACCCTAGAGGTCTGGGAGGAGGTGGGGAGTACCGCAACAGCCATTGCGGGGCCTCATTCTTCCTTTATCGTCACACTTTTAAGTCTTCTGTTGAGATTCTACCTTCTGAGGAATCCTTTAAATGGCTGTAGGTTAATTCAGCCCTGACCTGCTAGGGAAGCAGAGGCTGGGACTTCTGGGACTTTTCTGTTGAACTCTAGGGCCTTCCGTCCTCCTTGAGATGTATGGGAAAATGGGGGTCTGTGCCAGGCATAATAAAATCCCCTTGCCTGAGCTGCCTCCATCTTTGGTTTGGAGTAAAATACAAGGCGGAGGGGGCCTAGGCAAGAGCATCCAGTTCTACCCTGGAGGAGGAAATGGCAACCCACTCCAGTATCCTTGCCTGGAAAAAATCCCACGGACAGAGGAGCCTCGTGGGCTATAGTCCGTGGAGTGGTAAAGAGTTGCATACTACTGAGCACTCACTCACACCATCTTCTTTGGTGAGCCGTGTTCTTTTTCAGGTGCCTTGGCTAAGATTTTAAAATCACACACACACACATACACTTCTACACATTTGAGATTTTGATTGGCATTGCACTGAATCTGAAGACCAAATTGCTGCAGTGACCTGACATCCTTGCACTATTGACTCAGAACTCAAACGTGGTGTCTCACTCCACTAATTTAGGTCTCTGTAATTTCTTCCAATATTTCCTCCACTTTCTGCATAGAGGGCTTGTGTATCTTCTGTTAGGTTTATTCCAAGGAATTTGATACTTTGATATGGTATAAATGGTAAAATTTCAAAATTCCAAAATTTTCATTTTATGTTCTTTAAAAGACTGCTGTTTAAAACAATAATACTTTCAATGTATCATAGGGTTCATAACATGTTGAAGTAACCTATATAACACTGATAATACAATATTGAGGAAAGATAAATAAAATTATAATTAGGGGGAAAATAAATAAAATTATAATTAAAGAGTATCCAATTCCAGGGGTGGTTAACCAATGTTCCTTCCCTACATCCAGCTTTGTCTGCAGAATGGTGGAGGATGAAATGTAACTGGAGACACTTATGATACATAAAGTCAGCAGCAGAGGTAGAGAGATTGTATGGCATCTCACTATCAAAAATGAATTCTTTCACGTGGATTATCAGTCCTTCCATTCCTTACCTAAAAACTCCAATTTATACATTACTGCTTTCCCCACTTTACAGATTTTCCAAACTGAGGATGAAAGTTGCTCATTTCCTCCCAAGTTCTTATAGAGCTTATGAAGCAGAGTGGGTCTCAAACTAAATTTTCTGACGCCACAATTGGAGTTCTCTTCACAAGACACCCCCGATACTCANGGATGAAAGTTGCTCATTTCCTCCCAAGTTCTTATAGAGCTTATGAAGCAGAGTGGGTCTCAAACTAAATTTTCTGACGCCACAATTGGAGTTCTCTTCACAAGACACCTCCGATACTCAGCCATCACAGTGCTAGCTGCTGCACCAGGAAGGCAGGCAGCCAGAGGCAGGACAGACAACCACACAGGCAGGTCTTGAGAGGCAGACAAAGGCTACAGGACTCTAGGAAGTTGAGAGATGGGGATGAGAAGGGCAGCTCTGCGGGAATTCTATGTGGATATGAGGCTTGGCCCTCTGGGGACAGCCCAGATGGGAGATGGGTCATAGACTCTAATCCATCTTGGGATAAGCAAAAAAGAACGGGTGTGAGAGGGGTCCAGGCAAGGATGAGCAGAACAGGAATGCAAGGCAGGATCGGAAGAGCAGTTGGGAGGACAGCTGTGCAGGTCCAAGGTGTGGATACAGTCCATCCACCGTCCTCATCTAAAAGAGGGGGGAGGAGCAGAAGGCTGGGGTGCACTCCACGAGGAGTGCCTTGAGGGCCCTCTAGCTAGTGAAGTCAGGAGGCTAGCAGGGCCCACCAAGGAGCTGGTTGTTTTTAGGGTTTGAGTGGTTGTGCTATATGCTTTGAGGCTCTGATTTCTCAAAGGAACCAGTCTGGCAAAGATTCTTAACCCATGTAGTAAGAGAAGCACATTGAAAAATCGTGGCTATGTCTGCACCTGCATTTCAAGGTCTACTGAAGGAAGAAAGGGCTGGCTTCTCCATGCTACTGGAGGCTTTGGGTCACAGCTGCACCATCAAATCCACTTGTCTCTTCCAGGTCTCCACGAGGGGATGGCTGGAGACTAGATGAGTGGAGAATGATGGAAGGTGATGAGCCCCAGGTCTTTCAGATTGTTGCAGAATGCACTGACCTGCCACAGCCAGTTTCTGGGAAGAGGGCTGCCGCACAGAAAGATGGAAATCGTTCAGAAAGATTTAAGGAATCTGGGTTGGCTTTGAACCAGCTTGGGGAGGGAGGACTTGGAATGCCTTCCTTTTGGTTGTGATACACCCTAAATAGGCTAGTTCTTTTCAGAATACAAAGGACTGTCCAAGCAGGAGAGAGGGAACTAGTGTTATCTACCAAACAGTGTGGTAAGCATCTCATATACTTCATATATTGTTCCTCATAGTCTTCACCCATCCTGGTGACCTAGGGGTTAGATCATCCATTTTCTGAGAAAACAGACACAGAGATGCTAATGAATGGTTGCAGGTCATACAGTTAGGGAGAGGGCTGGAGATTTAATCACTCAATAACTGCAGTTGCCCCCAAAGTAACCTATGCAACAGCTAACGACATTAGAATTTCAGTGAATTTTCTGGAAGGTGAGCAATGAAGAGGGACTCTGACATTAAAAAGTAGAAGACATGGAGAGATGCACTGAGCAAATATCTAGTGACTTCTCCGTGCCTCTCCCTGTGCGTCCTGAGTCAAACTTTGTCCTGACAAACTAAGCACTAAATAAGCCCCATGTCACTGTTTCTTTGTTCTTTGTTTTGTTTTGCTTTCGCTTTCTAAAGTGTAAGGGTTGGAAAGAGGGGAGAAGTAATATAGAACAATAAGGCAAGCACACTGCAGACCCCTCCCTTCAAAGGAGTTGGGTTTTTTACCATTTCAAAAATGCTCATCTGTAAAATGGCCATAGTATCTCTATACCTCCAAATCACAGAGCTCTCTACGGCACAAATAACCCATAGGATTTGAGAAGTTACAGATTCATGATGCCGGAGAAGGCAGTGGCACCCCACTCCAATACTCTTGCCTGGAAAATCCCATGGGCAGAGGAGCCTGGTCCATGGGGTCGCTAAGAGTCGGACACGATTGAGTGACTTCACTTTCACTTTTCACTTTCATGCATTGGAGAAGGAAATGGCAACCCACTCCAGTGTTCTTGCCTGGAGAATCCCAGGGATGGGGGAGCCTGGTGGGCTGGCGTCTATGGGGTCGCACAGAGTCGGACATGACTGAAGTGACTTAGCAGCAGCAGCAGCAGCAGCAGCAGCAGCAGCAGTAGCAGATTCATGATGATTAATGATATGGATCATGGTAACACTGTTATAGATTTCAGGCCACTAGTGATTGTTATCTTTCCCAACATCGGGGTCTTTTCAATGAGTCAGTTCTTTGCATCAGGTAGCCAAAGTATTGGACTCTCAGCTTCAACATCAGTCCTTCCAATGAACACCCAGGACTGGTCTCCTTTAGGATGGACTGGTTGGGTCTCCTTGCAGTCCAAGGGACTCTCAAAGAATCTTCTCCAACACCACAGTTGAAAAGCATCAATTCTTTAGTGCTCAGCTTTCTTTATAGTCCACCTCTCACATCCATACATGACTACTGGAAAAACCATAGCCTTGAGAGAGGAGAAGGGGACAACGAGGATGAGATAGTTGGATGGCATCACTGACTCAATGAACATGAATGTGTAGACTCCGGGAGTTGGTGATGGACAGGGAGGCCTGGTGCGCTGCAGTTCATGGGGTTGCAAAGAGTTGGACATGAGTGAGCGACTGAACTATTATATGCATATTAGGCCCAGAGTCTCAAGGCTGAAAAGATCAGAGGTTTCCAAAGGAGCCCTCCTCCACTCACCAGTATTCCTGCTGGGTGGCATGATTACTAACAGGTCCCTACCTTTCATTCCTAAGTCCACCAAGGAACAGACCAGGTGAAGAACACATACTCTCTGCTTCAAGGAGCTCCAGGTTTATACAGACTCTGCCATTCCTCCTCCTTAAAAGGTGCCCAGAGCCATTACAGAAGACAACTCCAAGAATATTCTGTGATCATCACTGACACAGAAACACAGAACCAGGGCCCCAGATGGAAAGTCTTAGGGAGGTCTGTTCTCTTGCCACATCAGCTCTGGTATCCGTGGTACATGGGGAAGATGGCAGGGCAGAGGCACTGGGCAACCTCTGAAGCCCTAGGAAGCAGATGTTTGTGTTCTAGGACTGTTACTCCCAACTGTGGGATCCAGGGATGTTGCCCACACCTCCCAGGTGCACATCACAGGCCAGTGATGTGATACCTGCGCTCTTCCATCCCTGCTTGAATGAGGACAACGCCCCCCCCCCCACCCTTCTCCCACCAGCAATTTGTTCCTTTACAGTTCTCCCTTTATCCTCAATCAAGGACTAAAAGAACAGTTATAAAAATAGCAACTAATAAAATTCTAGGGCCTTAATATGAATCACTGTTTACCTGCTTCCTCTGACCTGACTTTTTGGTGGATAAACTCATTCCCTTTTAGTCCCTGCCCTATTACAATGCAAATGCTCAGAAAATTCTGCCAGGCGTCTAGTAAACCAGGTAATTCCAGGTCCCTAGAGGAGACAGTGATGAGCTTTATTCAAAGGCAGGGGTGGGCAGGCTGGCGTGCCCATTATAACATCCCCTCCACCCACCTCTCATTGCTCATTTCCCTGGGGATGCAAACACCTTCCACCTGGTTTGAGTGGGAAGGATAAAAAGGATCCCTATGAGTATTCACTTCTGAATCAGCACACTGAACACAAGCTACAACAGTCAAAAAGTAATGACATCTTTATTAAACTTCTCCACACTACCAGTGGTCTGAGAGGCTTTGGGGGAGCCTGGGTGACTGGCCAGGCCCCTTGAGTTCCACAAGTCTCCTTCATGAAAAGGCAGTTTTGGGGAACAAGATGATGCACAAAAGAGGGAAAATATACCTATATGAAGAGTCAAGTTTCCATGTTGATGGTAAACAGAAAAGCTTTGGGGTTACAGCAGAACTCTGGGACAAGCAGGGAAAAGGAGAGTGAGGTTAGGGAAGGCAGTGGCCCAGGCCTCTTAACCAAGGATTTTGGGAACCTTGGCCTTGGAGGGAACCAAAGCCCTTGAAGGTTTGGTTTTCTCCTGTTGCCTGAAGTTCAAGTCTCGTCCCTGAAGGCAGAGTACTGTATATCTGGAGGGAAGGCTTGCGGGTATGAACAAAAGTCCCAGGTCCTGCCAGCAGCTCTTTTTCCAGATGGCTAATGCCACAGCAAAGGCTGGGAGGGAAGAGTCGGGCAAGTCCACTGGAGCAGGGATCCGAGAAGGGTGCTTCCTAGTTCCTAGAAGATGACAGGGTGGACAAAGGGACTACCTCCATGCATTGTTATGGTTTGACTGACCCGTCCTGTGGGAGGAAAAAGGCAGAAACCTGGTACACAGAAAAGACAGCAGCTGGGGGGAGGGCAGCAGGAAGAACAGAGTTAAAACCCCAATAACTAATTTGCCGCACATCTGTTTTCCAAAGACACTGACATAATCACTCCCGTTCTCACGATGATTCAATGAGCATTATGATTTTTGTCACTTTCCAGGTGAGAGCACACACTCATGAAAGGGTCAGTAAATTTCCCACAATCACACAGAGTTCTGAGGGGCATCTTTGGACTTGAAACTGATCCCAGACCCCCGACCCCTCAACCCCCAGATCTCCAGTTCATCCACCCCAACCCTTCACCAATCACAGCACGGAGGGAGGTGATAAATGAGACTAAGAAGTTAGGAAAGTTACCCGCAAACTGGGAAAGGGAGGCTGGGGAAAGGCCCGGGGCGCACAGCGATGGGCAGGCACATACCTGTCTTCAGAGTCCCAGTGTCTTTCAGGACATTCGAGTGGCTCTCTTCCTTGGGATAGAAGAATGGAATCCTTCCACAAGAGACACACAGAGATAAAGGGAGAAAAGAGCGGAGAAATGCTCGGATGAGGCCCGAGGCGAGGGGGAAGGGGCTTGCGAAGGACTTGGGGCCCATCTCCAACCCCCGCCCATCTCCTGGAGGGACCGGGAGCACAAAACCCCTGCACCCCTCCCGCCACAACGTCTACAACCAACCGGCGGTGAAGGATGGGCTGCCCAGTTCTCTACATCCTGGGCCTCAGGGGTTTTCCTTAATCCTTATAGCAGTTCCCATCTTCCTGGAAGGGGAGCTCCCCATAAGCCCGTCCTCCAAGTCAGCTTCATGCCATCTTAGAGAAAAATGAGCGAAGTGCCACTGGAAATTAACGGATCCCAACGACTTCTTAAGGGGCCGTTGGGCACGCCCATCGCCCCGCCCCCTCACCAAGCCTCCTCCAATCAGAGGCCTTCCTCCCTCTCTCCTCCTTCTGCCCCGCTGTGTGAATGAGGCAGTGAGGGGGAGGGGCTCTGCCCCTGCCAGAACATTCCATAGCCTCTGAGGAATTTCTCTAGTGGCTCATGCGGTAAAGTCTGCCTGCAGAGCAGGAGACCCAGGTTCGATCCCTTGGTGGGGAAGAGCCCCTGGAGGAGGAAATGGCAACCCGCTCCTGGAAAATTCCATGGACGGAGGAGGATGGCATGCTACAGTCCACGAGGTCGAAAAGAGTCGGACACGACTGGGCAACTTCACTTCAGCCCAGCTGTCCCAAGGCAAGAGTGTACGGAGAGAAGCCTGCTGGACTCCGTGTAGTTTGGGGGCTTCTGGGAAACGTCTGTGTCTTGGATGAGCCAAACACTGTGGCAAGGAGGTGGAGGTGTGGGGTTGAAGGGGAAGTAGGAGAGGGAATGCCAGCCCCCAGAACCTTCCAGGATATAGATAGGCTACAGTGTGGCCTCTGAGAGCAGTGGCCCACGCTTTATAGTTAGCAGACTAGCAAACCACACTCTTGATGATGTGGTGCCTCTGATGCCAGGGTCCTCACCTCTGTTTTACCTCAGAGAAAAGCGTCATCCAGAAGGCCCTGAGGTTGAGGCCTCATGAGGGTTAGGGGCAGAAGTGGCGTTAAGATCCTGCTAATGACAACTTTCGACCTCTTTCCACTAACCAGGGCCCTGTCACGATAAAGGAAGTTTTGGGGACCCAGAGTCTCAGCCAGCTTTGGGGACCCAGAGTCTTCTAGGACTAGTTGTCATTATCCCCTGCCTCCTTATATCCTTGTAGCAGGACCTGGGGGACCTGGGTCCTTACTGAATCCTTAAGTAGTTCTCATCTTCCTGGAAGGGGAGATCCCCATAAGCCAGAGTCATGGTTTCAAGCCAATAGGAGAGGGTTGCTGAGCAGATGAGGATGCCTCTGACTTCTTAGAGAAAAGGCTCTTGTGTTACTATTTGGGGCTTCCCTGGTGGCTCAGACGGTGAAGAATCTTCTGCAATGCAGGAGACCATTTTTATTGGCCACTGAGAAAGACTCAGTCCTGAAAAGTTCAAAATACATCATTGCATTTGAGCATCTCATATTACTTATTTTAAAATTGAAATAAGTAGTGAATTCCAGTTGAGCTATTTCAAATCCTGAAAGATGATGCTGTGAAAGTGCTGCACTCAATATGCCAGCAAATTTGGAAAACTCAGCAGTGGCCACAGGACTAGAAAAGGTCAGTTTTCATTCCAATCCCAAAGAAAGGCANGATGCTAAAGCTGAAACTCCAGTACTTTGGCCACCTCATGCGAATAGGTGACTCATTGGAAAAGACTCTGATGCTGGGAGGGATTTGGGACAGGAGGAGAAGGGGACGACAGAGATTGAGATGGCTGGATGGCATCACCGACTCGATGGACCTGAGTCTGAGTGAAGTCTGGGAGTTGGTGATGGACTGGGAGGCCTGATGTGCTGCGATTCATGGGATCACAAAGAGTCGGACACGACTGAGCGACTGAAGTGAACTGAACTAGTAGTCTAGTGGTTTGGATTCTGTGCTTTAACTGCAGAGGTCAGGGTTCAGCCCTGGTAGGGGAACTGAGTTCCCATTAAAAAAATTGAAATAGAATTCACATAACATAAGGTTTATCATTTTAACCATTTTAATACTGTCCAATCATTTCCACTACTTATTAATAATTCCAGGACATTTTTTATACATCTCCACCTCCAGGAATTCCACACACATTAAGCAGTTCATCCCCATTCTCACCTCCTGTTAGCCTCTGGCAACCCCACATCAGTTTTCTACTTTGATGGATTTGGCTATTCTAGACTTTCTGTGTAGGTGAAATCACAAGGTATATAACTCTTTGTGTCTGGCTTTTTAAATTAATATTAATACTTCAGTTCAGTTCAGTTTAGTTGCTCAGTCGTGTCCGACTCTTTGCGACCCCATGAATCACAGCACGCCAGGCCTCCCTGTCCATCACCAACTCCCAGAGTTCACCCAAACCCACATCCATCGAGTCAGTGATGCCATCCAGCCATCTCATCCTCTGTCATCCTCTTTTCCTTTGTCATATATGGTAATTAAAATCTGTTCTGTTAGATTAATGGTCAGCTAGGGCTTCCCTGGTGCCTCAGATGGTAAAGGCTCCTGCAATGCAGGAGACCTGGGTTCGATCCCTGAGTTAGGAAGATCCCCTGAAAGAGCGCCTGGCAACCCACTCCATATTCTTGCCTGGAGAATCACCATGGACAGAGGAGCTTGGCAGGCTACAGTCCATGGGGTCGCAAAGAGTTGAACATGACTGAGCAACTAAGCACACACACAGCGATTCAAGAGAAATTTCCTTATGTCCTTAGAACTAAAACCAATACAGTACTGTGAAGTAAAATAAAGTTTTCAAAAAAGATAGCTATAAGGAAAAAAGAAAAAAAATCTCCTAGTCTTTGCAGATGGACTGTGTGTGTGCATGTGCGTGTGTGTGTGTACATGCATTCAACACTCGGCCAAGCAGATTACAACTCGGCCTAAGCCTTCACTCCTTGCTCCTGCAGAGTCTTAAGTCAGCCAGTGGTAAGAGCCCAGGGCCTTCTCAGGTCTTTTCTGAGCATGTGCCCAGCCGTGCAAGTGTGCACGGACTTCTAGATTCCCAGAAGGACGTGACAGCTTTTCAAAATCCTTATTCCTCAAAGCATCTCCTTCCCTGGCCTTTCCTTCCAAGCTTTCAGGTTATTGTTTTCCCCAACTGTTATTCCCAGTTTCCAGAAGCAACAACTATACATTTGCCTTTAAATGTTTTGAGCAAATTTTTCCTAGGTAGCTGCTTCAACCCTGGGAATGTTCTTAGGTGAAAATAAGCAAGCCATTTGAGACAGTTCTTCAAGGAACCACCAGATAGGTTAAAACAAAAACCACATTTGAGAATAAGGTCTGTTCTGCTCCCTCTGGTACCAGGTACACACTGGGAATGCCAGCCATTGTCTTCAGGCCACTGCAAGCTGGGAAGCAGGAGATGGTATTGTACCATGGTAAGTTAAAATGTCTCAAAGCTCTCTTACCTAGACTCATCTGTTTTTTTCCCCTTAATTATTTATTTCCCTGCTTGTGGTAAATTTTGATTTGATTCCAGAGTTCTGAAAAAAGTTGATTATTGGCAGTTTTTGCCAGTTCATTCATGGCCTTTGTGGAAAGCAAACTTTTGGAGTTCCTACTTCTCAGTTTTTGTGGGTGTCATCTTCCCCATATTCCTTTGAAGTAAGTGCTTATTAGGAGCTAAGTTCTGAAGATGTTCAGTAACCTGTCCATGTTGCATGAAGGAACACTAAGAGCCAGAATTTGACTTGTCTGACTCTAGAGCCTGTTTTATCCAATTATACATTTACTCTCTAATTCAAGAGTATCTATCTTCCCTCTACAAAATGCTAGGTACATTGTTGTAGAAATAGGCTTTCTTCATTGTACAAAATATCAAAGATTCCTGTCCCTGAGAACTTGTATTTTTATGGAGGGAGATTCATAATACACAAACTATGTATTTGATATTAGAACTTAAGTGTTATAGAATTTAAAAATTGGGATACTTAAGGTACAGAAGGAAATCATTGTGAATACAATTATTTAACATGTATCTTGTTTTAGTTGCCAATTTATAGAAAAGTCCCAAGGATAGTACATGAATTGCTATCTATGCATACTTAGATCTATTCATGGTTAACATTTTGAGGTATTTGCTTTATCATTCTGTCTCTCTCTTCTCATTTAGTAATTTCATCATGCCTGTTTACTCCTTTGTAATTATTTTTTTCCTAACAATAAGGAAATTCTATTGTATGAGCTCAGTATTGTTAACAATCAGGAAAGTTACCATCTATACAATACTAGTATTTAATCAACAATTTATATTCTAATTTCCTCTATTATTCAAGCAGTGTCCTTTACACCAATTATGTTTTCCAGCCCAGGATTCAATTCAGCATAACTATTTATATTTAGTTGTTGCAGTGTCTCCAATTTGAAACAGTTCCCTCTTCTTTTGTATTTTATTACATGTAGATTGGATTCAGTTAATGTATTCTTGGCAGAAACTCTGCTTAAGTGAATTTTGTCAGTGAAATACATAAGAAGGCCATGATGTTGGTTTGTCCCATTATTGATAGTGCTAATGTTCATCATTTCAAAATGTTTTTAAGCCAGATTTAACCATTGTAAAGTTGTTACTTTTTTTCTTTTGTAACTAATAAGTAATTTGTTGGAAGATACCTAGAGATGATGTAAATATCTTTTCCCTCCTGTTGTTTCAATTTTATTCTTTGAATATGTTACATATTAACATGATTCTAAATTTCAAACCATATACAATGCATAATCAGTGAATTTTTACTCAATCCCTTACTCTTTTCACCCAGTTTATTTGCATATATGTGTAGAAAGGGGCACTTTTTTTTTTTTTTTTATTCATTTTCTTTATTTGGCTGCACCAGGTAGGAAATGGCAACCCACTCCAGTATTCTTGCCTGGGAAATCCCATGGACAGAGGAGCCTGGCAAGCTACAGTCCATGAGGTTGAAAAAGGCTCAGACACGGCTTAGTGACTCAGCAACAAAAACAAGGTCTTAATTGAGGCAGGCAAGTTGTAGCATGTGGGATCTAGTTTTCTGGTCAGGGTTCGTTCGAACCTGGGGCCCCTGTGTCAAGAGCACAGGGTCTTAGCCACTGAACTACCAGGGAAGTCCCAAGAGGCACATTTTAAAAAACTTTCTATATATCAATGGCTATTTCTTCCTTCCAATTCTTATTATATAAATTCATGTTTTTCTATTTTGTTCTAAATTAGGTGAATTACTATTTTGTCTCTATTGTTAATTTCCAAAAACACCCTGGGATTATATTTATTGTTTAGCTTTACTACTGCCCTGTTGTCTGTCTCAGCTATTTATGTATTTAGCTTTATTATTTTCTTTTTCTGGGCTTTTTAGGGGTAATTCATTGTTTTGGTTTTTGAGGTGAAATTTTAATCATATTATTTTTATTCTTCTCTTTTGAGCAATATATGTGTTTATGACTGAATTTTCCTCTTATCTGTGTGTTAAATATGTCTTGATAGGATATTTAGTGTTTTAATTATTCTTTTATTTTTCCAGAATTCTCTATTTCCTGTTGGCATTTTTGTAATCACCTAAGAATTGTTTAATAAAAGGTTGCTTTTCAATTCCAGTCAGAAGGACATCTTACAAATATTTTTCCACCTGAAAGTCTTTTCTTAGCAGTTTTATTGAGGTATAATTAACAGAAGAAATTGCATGTATTTAAGTACAATTTGATAAGTTCTGACAATTATAAACACCAGTGAAATCATCACCATTACAATCAAGATAGTGAGCAATTAAACTCATTTGTTTATATCGCTGTGTAATTCCTCTCACCCCTCATTCCTTCAAGCAACCACTGACCTGCTTTGTCACTGTAAATAACTTGGCATTCATAGAATTTTATATAAATGGAATCATAAAGGATGCAGTCTTTTATTATCTGGCTTTTCTGATCTAGCATAATTATTTTGATATTCATCCATGTTTTAGTGTTCATTTCTTACTATTGCAGAACAGAATCAAATAGGAAATATGTACAACAATTTGTTTATCTATCAATATTTATCAGCTGATGATGAGCACTTGTGTTGTTTCCAGTTTAGTTAAATAAAGCTACTATGAACATTAGTGTAAAATTTGTAAGGACATATGCTTTCATTCTCTTGGATAAATACCTAGGAATAGAATGGCTAGATCATATGATGTGTCTGTGTTGTAAAAATTGCTGTTATTTTCCAAATAGACTGTGCTTTTTATGTTCCCTAGAGAGTATATGAGAGTTTCAGTTCCTCCACATTCTCACCAACACTTAGCACAGTTTTTTTTTTTTAATTTTAGCCATTATATAATGTGTGTAGTAGTATCTTGTTTTGGTTTTAATTTGCATTTCTTTAATGACTGCTGATGGTGAGTATCTTTTAAGGTGCTTTTTTGCCATCCATGTATATTCTTTGGTGGAGTGTCTGTTCATGTTATTTGGCCATTTTCTTATAGATTTGTATGGTTTAAGTTTTGAGAGATTTTATATATTCTGTATATAAATTCTTTGTCAGGAATATAACTCACAAGTATTTATTCTCGTGTGTAGCTTGTCTTTTCATTCTCTTAGGAATATAAGAAAGAATAGATGTTTTTAATTCTGATGAAGTACAATTTATAAATTTGTTCTCTTATGGGTCATGGTTTTGACATCATATGTGAAAAACCTTTGCCTCACCAAAGGTTGCAGATGCTTTCTCCTATGTTTTCTTTAGACGCATTTTGCTTTTAGATTTCATATTTAGTTATACAATCTTTTTTTAAGTTAACTCTCATCTATGATGCAAGGTATGGACAGAAAATTATTATTTTTTGCATATGGATATTCTATTGTTCCAAGGCCATTTGTTGAAAAGGCTATTCCTTTTCCCACTTAATTGTTATATGCGTGTTTGTCAAAAGTAATTTGTTCGCATATATGTGGGCTTATTTCTAGACTTTCTATTCTGTTCCACGGACTTATTTGCCTATTCTTATACCAATGCTGGGCTTCCCAGGTAGGTCAGTGGGTAAAGAATCCACCTGCAACACAGGAGACCCAGGTTCGATCCCTGGTTTGGGAAGATCCCCTGGAGGAGGGCATGGCAACCCACTCCAGTATTCTTGCCTGGAGCATCCCATGGACAGAGGAACCTGGTGGGCTACAGTTCATAGCCTCACAAAGAGTGGGACACAACTAAAGCGACTGAGCATGCAAGCACGCAGAACAGTGCTACATTGTCTTCAACTTTATAATAAATCTTGAAATCAGGTAGCACTAATCTACCAACTTTATCCTTCTTTCCAAAAGTTGTTTTGGCTATTCTGGGTTCTTTAGTTCCCATGTGATACAGGAAGTTAGCCTGTGAATTCTGGCCCAAAAAAAAGCCCCCCCAAAACACTCTTTTGACATTTGGATTGGAATTGCTTTGAGTCTAATGGTAAATTTGAGCATTCACACTTTAACAATATTGAGTCTTCTAAATTATGAACATAACATATCTCTTTATTTACTCATGTCTGTTTTAATTTGCCTCAGCAGGGATTTATAGGCTTCAGTGTACAGGTCTTGGTCATCTTTTGTCAGACTTATTTCTAAGTATTTCACATTTTGAATAGTATTGTAAATGGTATTGATTTAATTTCAGTTTTCTATTGTTCGTTACTAATATATAGAAATAAAATTGATTTTTTCTACTTCCTTGTGTCATACAAACTTGCTAAACTCACTTATTTTAGTAACTGTTTTTGTGGATTCCATAGAATTTCTACATAGAAAATAATGTAGAAATCTTCTACAAATACAGACAGTTTTATTTCTTCCTTTGTAATCTGGATGCTTTTTATTTTTTCTTTGCCTTATTGCTCTGGCTAGAACCTTCAAGTACGGAGAAGGCAATGGCACCCCACTCCAGTACTCTTGCCTGGACAATCCCATGGATGGAGGAGCCTTGTAGGCTGCAGTCCATGGAGTCGCTAAGAGTCAAACACGACCGAGTGACTTCACTTTCACTTTTCACTTTCATGCATTGGAGAAGGAAATGGCAGCCTACTCCAGTGTTCTTGCCTGGAGAATCCCAGGGATGGGGGAGCCTGGTGGGCTGCCGCCTATGGGGTCGCACAAAGTTGGACACGACTGAAGCGATTTAGCAGCAGCAGCAGAACTTCTAACTGGAAACCTTCAAATAAAAATTCTTTCATCCCAAGTAGCTTCACTGGTGAATCCTATTGACACTCAGGGAGGAAATAATAACAATTCAACAGCAACTTTTCCAGAACATTAGAAAGAAGGGAGTATTACCCAACTTATTTTATGAGGCCAATATAACCTTGATAAAAATAAGCAAGGACATTATAAGAAAGCAAAACTAAAGACTAATATCTGTTGGGTTTCCCTGGTCATCCAGTGGTTAAGATTCTGTGCTTCCAATGCAAAGGGCACGGGTTCAAACTCTAGTTAGGAAAGATCACACATGTTGCACGGCACAGTGCAACCAAAAGGTAAGGGAAAATAAAAGACTAATACATGTCATAAAAACAGGTGCAAAAATTATTAATAAGATTTTAAATCAAATTCACCAAAATATTAAAAATATAATGTGTTATGACCAAGTGGGATTTATCCCAGAAATTCAAGTCTGGTTTAACATTTTAAAAAAACAATATAATTTACCATATTAAGGAACTAAAAGGTAAAAGTTATATGATCATTGTGGATTCAGAAAATCACTAGAAAAAAGTCAAACATCCATTCCTGATAAAAACTCTAAGCAAACTAAGACAAGAAGAAGACTTCCATAACCCGATAAAGAATATCATTGGAAAACTTACAAACATAATCACACTTAAAAGTGAAAAACTAAACACTTTTCTATGAAAAGAAGGAAAGAAGATAAGGAAGTTGGTCTTATCATTTCTCATTCCTTTACCTTAACTTCTTTGTGTCTTCGTATTTAAAGTGAGTGTTGTGTAGGCAGCAATACTGGGGCTTGCTTTTTTATCCATTTTAACCATCTCTGCCTCTTTATTGTTGACACATAATGTGGTTATTGATATAGTTAGGTTTAAGTACATCATCTTGCAATCTGTTCTGTATTTTCCCCATATCCTTTACTTTTACTTCTTCTTTTCTTGCTTTCTTTTTAATTATTTGAATTTTTACTCCCAGTTTTCTGTCCTTCGGTGGCATGTGGTTTATAGTTCTTTGTTTTGCTATTTTAGTGGTTGTTTTAGGATTTATAATATCCATCATTAACTCATCACAACCTATCTTCAAATGATTTTATATTACATCATATATATTATAAATCTCTCAATAGCATATTTCCATTTATCTCCTTGAAGCCTTTATATCTCTGTCATAGAGTTCACTTTTACATATATTATAAACTCTGCACTACAGTGTTTTTTCTTAAAACTGATTATCTTTCAAAGGGATTTAAATAATTTAAAAATCTTATTATTTGTCCATATAGCAACCATTTTCAGTGTTCTTCAATTTTTTGTGTACTTTGCATTTCCATCTGGTATTCTTTTCCTCTGCCTGAAGGACTTCTTTTAGCAAATCTTGCAGTGTGGTCCCGCAGGGCCTGAATTCTTCATTTGCATTAGTTTTCAAAAGATACTTTCACTGGGTATTGAATTCTAGGTTGACATTTAGCTTCTTTCAGTATTTTGAAGATGCTGCTTCAAGTCTGCCTTGTATTGTCTTTGACTTTTATCTGGTTGCTTTTAAACTTTTCTCTTTACCTTTGGTTTTGAGTACATTTATTATGATTTGACTTAGTCTTGTTTCTTTGTGTTTCTTGTGCTTGGGGTTTGTTGACCTTCTTGAGTCTGTGGATTAGTATTTTTAATCATATTTTTAATATTTTAAGCCAGCATTTTTTTCAGATTTTTTTGGTCTCTCTCTATCCTGTCCTCTGGGGACTCCAATCATAGGTATAATAGGCAGCCTAGGCAGCATGAAGTTGTCCTACAGCTCACTGATGCTCTTTTCATTTTTTTATTGTGATTTTGCTGAGAGTTTTGTTATAGGTTGTTTCTATTGCTGTGTCTTAAAAATTTACTAGTCTTCTCTAATGTCTATTCTGTATTAATCCCATCCATTGTATTTGTTGGTTTTCATTGATTTTTTTCTCCTCATTATGGGTTATATTTTCCTGCTTCTTTGTACATCAGGTAATTTTTATTAGATGCTAGACATCAGGAATTTTAATTTATTGTGTTTTGGACATTTCTGTATTCCTATAAATATTCCTGAGCTTTGTTCTAGGTTTCAGTTAAGTTATTTGGAAAAAGTTCAGTCCTTTCAGGCCTTAGTTTAAAGATTTGTCAGATAGAGCCATTGCAGTGTTTAATCTAGGGCNATTGTGTTTTGGACATTTCTGTATTCCTATAAATATTCCTGAGCTTTGTTCTAGGTTTCAGTTAAGTTATTTGGAAAAAGTTCAGTCCTTTCAGGCCTTAGTTTAAAGATTTGTCAGATAGAGCCATTGCAGTGTTTAATCTAGGGCTAATTATTCCCCACCTTTGAGGCAAGATCCTTCTGTGTACACCATATAATTTACATGAAATTATATTATGGTGTTTTCCAGTTCAGCTAGCTAGACCAGACACTACTCTTCGTTCTTTGAGAATATCTGGCAGTGTTTCTTTTTATCCTTTTAGGAGGCTTTGGGCAGCCCTTTTGGTTCGATTGTTTGTGTCAGCCTCCAACCTCTTCCTGGCAAATTCATATGTGAAAATTCTAGCTCCCAGAGGTGATGGCATTAGTGGGTGGGGCATTTGGGAGGTGCCTAAGTCCTGAGGTCTTGTAGGTCTTCATAAAACCATTCAACTTCAGCTTCTTCAGCATTACTGGTTGGGGCATAGACTTGGATAACTGTGATATTGAATGGTTTGCCTTGGAGACAAACAGAGATCATTCTGTCATTTTTGAGACTGCATCCAGGTACTGCAATCTGGACTTTTTTGTTGACCATGANGACTCGATGGACATGAGTCTGAGTGAACTCCAGGAGTTGGTGATGAACAGGGAGGCCTGGCATGCTGGGATTCATGGGGTTGCAAAGAGTCAGACACGACTGAGTGACTGAACTGAACTGAACTAAGTCCTGAGGATTGAACTCTCCAGAAGGAAATTACTTCTTATAAGAGAGGTTCTAGAGAGCTTCCTACCACCTCTCACCATGTGAGGATACAGTGAGAAGTCTGAGACATGAAGAGGGCTCCCACCAGACCATCCTGGTACCCAGATCTCAGTTTCCAGCCTCCAGAATTATAGGAAATAAACTCCTGTTATTTGCAAGCTTCCCAGTCTTTGGTATTTTGCTACAACAGGCTGACTAGACTAAGGTGGTTTCCNGGTACCCAGATCTCAGTTTCCAGCCTCCAGAATTATAGGAAATAAACTCCTGTTATTTGCAAGCTTCCCAGTCTTTGGTATTTTGCTACAACAGGCTGACTAGACTAAGGTGGTTTCCTCACATGTATGGGCTAATCAGCATTCTGTTGAATATTTGAGGGAAACTCTCATCAATTGTTTTTTCTCTGGTAGTCTGTCCTATGAACTCTGGCAACCTTGATCTCCTTAAACTCTAAATTTCTCAAATCAGGAAGTCCACTTGGCTCTGCCCGGCTCCTATGTTCCTGTGCTGTGACCTGGACACTCTCTCCAGGCACCAAACTGGTGGAATTGTAGAACTCGTCTCATTTGTTTCCCAGCTCTTTGGGATCATTACTCTTCATGGTTTGATGTCTGGTGTCTTGAAAACCATTATTACATGTAGTATTTTGCTCAGGCGTTTTTGCTGTCGCTTTAGGTGGGAAAGTAAAGTCAGCCCCCTTTTCTCCATCTTTGGAGAGGCATTTAATTTTTTATTTTTTCTTTTCATTTCTACTTTTACTGCATTGTGATCAGAGATTTCTGTTTGTAATATTCCTACTATGGAACCTACTTATGTTTCTTTTGTGATATATGATCAATTTCACTGAGTGTTTCCTGTCTGCTTGAGAAGAAAGGATATTTTTTATTAAAGGGTGCAGTGTTTAATATATATTTATGATATCTAATTTATGATTCATATTAAAGTCTTCTCTGTTCATACGTATTTTTTGTTCATGTGCCCCTCTCATCCTGGTGGTGTATAAAGCTCTCTTATCAGTATTATTTCTATTTGTCCTTATATTGCTCTAATTTCTATTTTACAAAAAGATGGGGGGGAGGGTTGGCAATCTTGGGCTTCCCTTGTAGCTCAGCCGGTAAAGAATCCACCTGCAGTGCAGGAGACCTGAGTTTGATCCCTGGGTTGGGAAGATCCCTTGAAGAAGTGAAAGGCTACCCACTCCAGTTTTCTGGCCTAGAGAATTCCATGGACCATAGTGTTGCAAAGAGTTGGACACAACTGAGTGACTTTCACTTCACTTTTGGTAATCTGGTACATAGTCTGTATTTTATTGTATTTCAGATTGTGACTTTTTACTGTATAATGTTTTTATTTTTCTTGTTTGATTTTTTGGGCCTAAATTCTGCATTACCTAATATTAGGCTTCCTATACTTGCTTTGGAGTTGTTTTATTTAGCTGGCATAAGCTTTCCATCCTCTTTCCTTGTTTTAGCCTTTGAATCACTTTGTTTTAAATGTTTCCCCTATATATGGAAGACTCCAGAGTTTTCCTTTGTAAGATATTTTGAAAATCTATTTCTTTTACTAAACAAGTTAATCCTTACATTTTTTTTGATATGACTAATGTATTGGGTGTAAATTCTTTACAACATTTTATATTATAATTAATCTATGGTTATATTATTTTTGCTTTTTTCTTTCTCTGTATGCCTCATTTGTTCTTGAAAAAATTGCTTTGACATTTATAAAAGTGTACATTTTGCTTTGATAGTTACCTTTGCATTAATATCTTTTAAAATATCCTCAATCTCCTTACTTAAGTAGATAAAAATTAAAGTAAGATAAACCCTTACTTAACCTTTTACTATCTGGATGTTGTTGTTCAGTTGCTAAACTGTGTCTTGACTCTTTGTGACTCCATGAACTGTAGCATACCAGGTTTCTCTGCCCTTCACTATCTCCCAGAGTTTGCTCAAACTCTGAGTCAGTGATGCATCCAACCATCTCATCCTCTGTTGTCCCCTTCTCCTCTTGCCTTCAGTCTTTCCCAACATCAGAGTCTTTTCCAATGAGTCTGCTCTTCGCATCAGGTGGCCAAAGTATTGGAGCTTCAGCTTCAGCATCAGTCCTTTCAATGAATAATCAGGGTTGATTTCCTTTAGGATTGATTAGCTTAATCTCTTTGCTGTCCAAGGGACTCTCAAGAGTCTTCTCCAGCACCACAATTTGAAAGCATCAATTCTTCAGCGCTCAACCTTCTTCTGGAGAAGGAAATGACAACCCATTCCAGTACTCTTGCCTAGAGAATCCCGAGGATGGAGGAGCCTGGTGGGCTGCTGTCTATGGGGTCACACAGAGTTAGACACGACTGAGGTGACTTAGCAGCAGCAGCAGCAACCTTCTTTATGGTCCAGCTCTCACATTCATACATGACTACTGGAAAAATCATAGCTTTGACTCTACAGACCTTTGTCAGCAAAGTGGTGTCTCTGCTTTTTAATATACTGTCTAGGTTTGTCATAGCTTTTCATCCAAGGAGCAAGTATCTTTTAATTTTGTGGCTGCAATCACTACCCATGGTGATTCTGGAGCCCAAGAAAATAAAATCTGTCACTGTTTTCAATTTTTCTCTATCTATTTGCCATGAAGCTATGTGACCAGATGCCATGATCTTCGTTTTTTGAATGTTGAGTTTTAAGCCAGCTTTTTCACTCTATCCAGGTATGGATAGTCAGTATTTTTCACTATTATCTGGATAGTTAATTCAAAATGGTATCATTTGATTTCTAACTATTCCCTATGCAACAATGATTTTACCCTACTTTCCTCTGTCTTCCCTCTTAGCTCAAATTTTAAGTTGCATTTTTCTACTTTATCAGAACATATGACATTTACAAAGTATTTTCCACCTTTGTTCATAATTCTTGTATAAATTTTAGATCAACATGCTTTAAATACACTTTGAATATACTACATTCTCCATCATTCTTTTGCCAAAAATGTTCCCCAGTTATATCTTGGTTAGATAGAATTCATCCTCTAACAGGTCATCCAAGAAGGACTTTTGTGCACAGATTCTTCCACTCTTTGCATATATAATTTACTTTTCTATAGCCTTGATAACTGAATGATGGTTTTGTTGTGTATAAAGTCCTTGGCTCACAATTTGTTTCCTTTCTTTGTTTCTTCAGAATAATGTTCCATTCTTGCCTTGCTTTGCAAGTAGCTCTTAGATATACTGATGCCAATCTAATTTTTTCATACTCTTGTTGGTATTATGGGTATTGTGCCTGGAGTCCTTGGGTATGGTTTCTTTGTTTTTAAAATCTAATCATTTTTAGGTTGTGTTTTCAGAGTTGATCATTCTCAGTCAATTTTCCCAGGCATATGGTTGACTTAAATAAATATAGGCTTTCTTTTATTTGTATAAAGGATTCTTGAGTTTTGTTTAAAAATATTAGCTCTTTTCTATTATTCCCTCCAACTTTCAGGGTCACCAGTGTTCTTAAACATGAGAGAAGGGGTGGATATAGCAGAAAAGTGGAGGGACTGGATTTAGATAGGAACACGAATGGTCCGTTTATGTTATGGGAAGGAAAACAGAGGGTGTGGACGTGGATGTTGACAGTTGGTACCTAAAGAAGTGCTCTTCTTTTCTTTTTTGGCCATGTTCTCCAATGTGTGGGATCTTAGTTCTTTCCCCAGGGATGGAATCCAGGCTGTTGGCAGTGAAAGCATGAAGTCCTGACCCCCAGACCACCAGGAAACTCCAGGAGGTTCTCTTATAATGGCTTTGGCATTCTCAGTGGTGAGAAGCAAGATCTAAGCTAATTCTTTAACTCCCTCACCTGAAAAAGTGGAGAGGAAGAATGCATTTGCCAAATTTAAATTTGTGTCCTGAGCGGAAAGTCATTTACCAAAATCTGTGAGTGAATGATATTCTAGAAGGAGCTCAGAGAACAATCAGCCCCCTGGCCCTTCTACCTAGGCAGAACAAGCAAAGCTACTTTCTTCAGGGATTTGTTCACATCTGGAGGGACTGAAATGGCATTGATGGGGGATTCGCATCAAGGGAGAGGTCGAACAGTCTAGAGGACTGTCTGTGGGAGGTGGTGGGGCCCTGTCCTGTATTGCTTTAGGAGCAGTGAGAGAAAGCACGAACTTCGAGTGAGTATAAGAATGAACTTCAAGGACCAGGTGAGGTTGTTGTATAAAGTGGTGAATTCTCTTTCCCCGGGAGGGGAACGTNTACTTTATCAGAACATATGACATTTACAAAGTATTTTCCACCTTTGTTCATAATTCTTGTATAAATTTTAGATCAACATGCTTTAAATACACTTTGAATATACTACATTCTCCATCATTCTTTTGCCAAAAATGTTCCCCAGTTATATCTTGGTTAGATAGAATTCATCCTCTAACAGGTCATCCAAGAAGGACTTTTGTGCACAGATTCTTCCACTCTTTGCATATATAATTTACTTTTCTATAGCCTTGATAACTGAATGATGGTTTTGTTGTGTATAAAGTCCTTGGCTCACAATTTGTTTCCTTTCTTTGTTTCTTCAGAATAATGTTCCATTCTTGCCTTGCTTTGCAAGTAGCTCTTAGATATACTGATGCCAATCTAATTTTTTCATACTCTTGTTGGTATTATGGGTATTGTGCCTGGAGTCCTTGGGTATGGTTTCTTTGTTTTTAAAATCTAATCATTTTTAGGTTGTGTTTTCAGAGTTGATCATTCTCAGTCAATTTTCCCAGGCATATGGTTGACTTAAATAAATATAGGCTTTCTTTTATTTGTATAAAGGATTCTTGAGTTTTGTTTAAAAATATTAGCTCTTTTCTATTATTCCCTCCAACTTTCAGGGTCACCAGTGTTCTTAAACATGAGAGAAGGGGTGGATATAGCAGAAAAGTGGAGGGACTGGATTTAGATAGGAACACGAATGGTCCGTTTATGTTATGGGAAGGAAAACAGAGGGTGTGGACGTGGATGTTGACAGTTGGTACCTAAAGAAGTGCTCTTCTTTTCTTTTTTGGCCATGTTCTCCAATGTGTGGGATCTTAGTTCTTTCCCCAGGGATGGAATCCAGGCTGTTGGCAGTGAAAGCATGAAGTCCTGACCCCCAGACCACCAGGAAACTCCAGGAGGTTCTCTTATAATGGCTTTGGCATTCTCAGTGGTGAGAAGCAAGATCTAAGCTAATTCTTTAACTCCCTCACCTGAAAAAGTGGAGAGGAAGAATGCATTTGCCAAATTTAAATTTGTGTCCTGAGCGGAAAGTCATTTACCAAAATCTGTGAGTGAATGATATTCTAGAAGGAGCTCAGAGAACAATCAGCCCCCTGGCCCTTCTACCTAGGCAGAACAAGCAAAGCTACTTTCTTCAGGGATTTGTTCACATCCGGAGGGACTGAAATGGCATTGATGGGGGATTCGCATCAAGGGAGAGGTCGAACAGTCTAGAGGACTGTCTGTGGGAGGTGGTGGGGCCCTGTCCTGTATTGCTTTAGGAGCAGTGAGAGAAAGCACGAACTTCGAGTGAGTATAAGAATGAACTTCAAGGACCAGGTGAGGTTGTTGTATAAAGTGGTGAATTCTCTTTCCCCGGGAGGGGAACGTGCATTAAGTGACTGAGTATCGTGATATCAAAGATGTTGGGTTGGAGATTCCTGGGTCAGCAGAGGGATGATTAGACGGTCTCTATTGTAACTCCAAGCTGACCATTCATTTTCTCTCTCTATCTGAATGTTCACTGTAAACAGCTCTTGTCCACTCTATCTTCAACATGTTTTCAGAACCCAACCATTTTTAACTTCTTCCATCTGAATTGCCTTGGTCCAGTCCATGTTGTCTCCCTCCTGAATTATTGTGTAACCTTCTGGATGATTCCTCTGCTTCCCTCTTGGCCCCCTACTCTCCTGCTGCTGCTACTGCTGCTAAGTCGCTTCAGTTGTGTCCGACTCTGCGTGACTTCATAGATGGCAGCCCACCAGGCTCCACCGTCACTAGGATTCTCCAGGCAAGAACACAGGAGTGGGTTGCCATTTCCTTCTCCTACCTCAGTCTAGTCTCAAAATAGAATAGTCAGTTGATCTTTTTAAATTATGTCAGGCAGTGTCACTCCTCTGTGTCAAACTCCCTGCTCCCCAAAGTCCTCACAGTGCCCTACATGATCACATGTGATCTGCTCCCCCTCACCGCTGCCCCACCAACCTCTGATCTCATCCTCAACAGCGCCCCTGCCCCCTTGCCTTGTGTTTCCCACTTACCCAGGTCTCTTGGCTGTTCCTCAGACCTGCCAGTCTTGTTCTCTCTGCCTTCAAAAGACCCTGGCAATTTCTTCTTCCTGAAATGCTTCTGCCTCAGACATTTAGAGAGCTCACTTTTTTCTTCTTTCTCCTTAGATTTCATTACCTATTCACAGAGGCTCTGTCTCTGCACCCTTTATAAAAAAGCACTTCCATCCTATTTCTTTTTTTTTTAACCTTTTCACGGTAGTACTTATCTCCTATGTATGATACATTTAATTATTTGTTTATACTCTGACTGCCTTGCCTGACAATGGCTTTTTCTGTTTCTTCACTGCTGAATTCTCGATGTCTAGAAGGGGCCCTGCACAGAACCGGTGCCCGAGAAATATTTATGAGAGGGATGAATAAGCGAATGGGTGTGATGAGGAGGCAGGACAATGGGACAGTCAGCCAGGACTTGTCTCCTTCCTCCTGGAGGGAGGAGAAGGACCAGGGGTTTTATAACTTGATGGGGCTTTGAAAGCTTACTGTGTTCCGGTTTCAGGAAAAATGCNCTGGTGGTGTATAAAGCTCTCTTATCAGTATTATTTCTATTTGTCCTTATATTGCTCTAATTTCTATTTTACAAAAAGATGGGGGGGAGGGTTGGCAATCTTGGGCTTCCCTTGTAGCTCAGCCGGTAAAGAATCCACCTGCAGTGCAGGAGACCTGAGTTTGATCCCTGGGTTGGGAAGATCCCTTGAAGAAGTGAAAGGCTACCCACTCCAGTTTTCTGGCCTAGAGAATTCCATGGACCATAGTGTTGCAAAGAGTTGGACACAACTGAGTGACTTTCACTTCACTTTTGGTAATCTGGTACATAGTCTGTATTTTATTGTATTTCAGATTGTGACTTTTTACTGTATAATGTTTTTATTTTTCTTGTTTGATTTTTTGGGCCTAAATTCTGCATTACCTAATATTAGGCTTCCTATACTTGCTTTGGAGTTGTTTTATTTAGCTGGCATAAGCTTTCCATCCTCTTTCCTTGTTTTAGCCTTTGAATCACTTTGTTTTAAATGTTTCCCCTATATATGGAAGACTCCAGAGTTTTCCTTTGTAAGATATTTTGAAAATCTATTTCTTTTACTAAACAAGTTAATCCTTACATTTTTTTTGATATGACTAATGTATTGGGTGTAAATTCTTTACAACATTTTATATTATAATTAATCTATGGTTATATTATTTTTGCTTTTTTCTTTCTCTGTATGCCTCATTTGTTCTTGAAAAAATTGCTTTGACATTTATAAAAGTGTACATTTTGCTTTGATAGTTACCTTTGCATTAATATCTTTTAAAATATCCTCAATCTCCTTACTTAAGTAGATAAAAATTAAAGTAAGATAAACCCTTACTTAACCTTTTACTATCTGGATGTTGTTGTTCAGTTGCTAAACTGTGTCTTGACTCTTTGTGACTCCATGAACTGTAGCATACCAGGTTTCTCTGCCCTTCACTCTCTCCCAGAGTTTGCTCAAACTCTGAGTCAGTGATGCATCCAACCATCTCATCCTCTGTTGTCCCCTTCTCCTCTTGCCTTCAGTCTTTCCCAACATCAGAGTCTTTTCCAATGAGTCTGCTCTTCGCATCAGGTGGCCAAAGTATTGGAGCTTCAGCTTCAGCATCAGTCCTTTCAATGAATAATCAGGGTTGATTTCCTTTAGGATTGATTAGCTTAATCTCTTTGCTGTCCAAGGGACTCTCAAGAGTCTTCTCCAGCACCACAATTTGAAAGCATCAATTCTTCAGCGCTCAACCTTCTTCTGGAGAAGGAAATGACAACCCATTCCAGTACTCTTGCCTAGAGAATCCCGAGGATGGAGGAGCCTGGTGGGCTGCTGTCTATGGGGTCACACAGAGTTAGACACGACTGAGGTGACTTAGCAGCAGCAGCAGCAACCTTCTTTATGGTCCAGCTCTCACATTCATACATGACTACTGGAAAAATCATAGCTTTGACTCTACAGACCTTTGTCAGCAAAGTGGTGTCTCTGCTTTTTAATATACTGTCTAGGTTTGTCATAGCTTTTCATCCAAGGAGCAAGTATCTTTTAATTTTGTGGCTGCAATCACTACCCATGGTGATTCTGGAGCCCAAGAAAATAAAATCTGTCACTGTTTTCAATTTTTCTCTATCTATTTGCCATGAAGCTATGTGACCAGATGCCATGATCTTCGTTTTTTGAATGTTGAGTTTTAAGCCAGCTTTTTCACTCTATCCAGGTATGGATAGTCAGTATTTTTCACTATTATCTGGATAGTTAATTCAAAATGGTATCATTTGATTTCTAACTATTCCCTATGCAACAATGATTTTACCCTACTTTCCTCTGTCTTCCCTCTTAGCTCAAATTTTAAGTTGCATTTTTCTACTTTATCAGAACATATGACATTTACAAAGTATTTTCCACCTTTGTTCATAATTCTTGTATAAATTTTAGATCAACATGCTTTAAATACACTTTGAATATACTACATTCTCCATCATTCTTTTGCCAAAAATGTTCCCCAGTTATATCTTGGTTAGATAGAATTCATCCTCTAACAGGTCATCCAAGAAGGACTTTTGTGCACAGATTCTTCCACTCTTTGCATATATAATTTACTTTTCTATAGCCTTGATAACTGAATGATGGTTTTGTTGTGTATAAAGTCCTTGGCTCACAATTTGTTTCCTTTCTTTGTTTCTTCAGAATAATGTTCCATTCTTGCCTTGCTTTGCAAGTAGCTCTTAGATATACTGATGCCAATCTAATTTTTTCATACTCTTGTTGGTATTATGGGTATTGTGCCTGGAGTCCTTGGGTATGGTTTCTTTGTTTTTAAAATCTAATCATTTTTAGGTTGTGTTTTCAGAGTTGATCATTCTCAGTCAATTTTCCCAGGCATATGGTTGACTTAAATAAATATAGGCTTTCTTTTATTTGTATAAAGGATTCTTGAGTTTTGTTTAAAAATATTAGCTCTTTTCTATTATTCCCTCCAACTTTCAGGGTCACCAGTGTTCTTAAACATGAGAGAAGGGGTGGATATAGCAGAAAAGTGGAGGGACTGGATTTAGATAGGAACACGAATGGTCCGTTTATGTTATGGGAAGGAAAACAGAGGGTGTGGACGTGGATGTTGACAGTTGGTACCTAAAGAAGTGCTCTTCTTTTCTTTTTTGGCCATGTTCTCCAATGTGTGGGATCTTAGTTCTTTCCCCAGGGATGGAATCCAGGCTGTTGGCAGTGAAAGCATGAAGTCCTGACCCCCAGACCACCAGGAAACTCCAGGAGGTTCTCTTATAATGGCTTTGGCATTCTCAGTGGTGAGAAGCAAGATCTAAGCTAATTCTTTAACTCCCTCACCTGAAAAAGTGGAGAGGAAGAATGCATTTGCCAAATTTAAATTTGTGTCCTGAGCGGAAAGTCATTTACCAAAATCTGTGAGTGAATGATATTCTAGAAGGAGCTCAGAGAACAATCAGCCCCCTGGCCCTTCTACCTAGGCAGAACAAGCAAAGCTACTTTCTTCAGGGATTTGTTCACATCTGGAGGGACTGAAATGGCATTGATGGGGGATTCGCATCAAGGGAGAGGTCGAACAGTCTAGAGGACTGTCTGTGGGAGGTGGTGGGGCCCTGTCCTGTATTGCTTTAGGAGCAGTGAGAGAAAGCACGAACTTCGAGTGAGTATAAGAATGAACTTCAAGGACCAGGTGAGGTTGTTGTATAAAGTGGTGAATTCTCTTTCCCCGGGAGGGGAACGTGCATTAAGTGACTGAGTATCGTGATATCAAAGATGTTGGGTTGGAGATTCCTGGGTCAGCAGAGGGATGATTAGACGGTCTCTATTGTAACTCCAAGCTGACCATTCATTTTCTCTCTCTATCTGAATGTTCACTGTAAACAGCTCTTGTCCACTCTATCTTCAACATGTTTTCAGAACCCAACCATTTTTAACTTCTTCCATCTGAATTGCCTTGGTCCAGTCCATGTTGTCTCCCTCCTGAATTATTGTGTAACCTTCTGGATGATTCCTCTGCTTCCCTCTTGGCCCCCTACTCTCCTGCTGCTGCTACTGCTGCTAAGTCGCTTCAGTTGTGTCCGACTCTGCGTGACTTCATAGATGGCAGCCCACCAGGCTCCACCGTCACTAGGATTCTCCAGGCAAGAACACAGGAGTGGGTTGCCATTTCCTTCTCCTACCTCAGTCTAGTCTCAAAATAGAATAGTCAGTTGATCTTTTTAAATTATGTCAGGCAGTGTCACTCCTCTGTGTCAAACTCCCTGCTCCCCAAAGTCCTCACAGTGCCCTACATGATCACATGTGATCTGCTCCCCCTCACCGCTGCCCCACCAACCTCTGATCTCATCCTCAACAGCGCCCCTGCCCCCTTGCCTTGTGTTTCCCACTTACCCAGGTCTCTTGGCTGTTCCTCAGACCTGCCAGTCTTGTTCTCTCTGCCTTCAAAAGACCCTGGCAATTTCTTCTTCCTGAAATGCTTCTGCCTCAGACATTTAGAGAGCTCACTTTTTTCTTCTTTCTCCTTAGATTTCATTACCTATTCACAGAGGCTCTGTCTCTGCACCCTTTATAAAAAAGCACTTCCATCCTATTTCTTTTTTTTTTAACCTTTTCACGGTAGTACTTATCTCCTATGTATGATACATTTAATTATTTGTTTATACTCTGACTGCCTTGCCTGACAATGGCTTTTTCTGTTTCTTCACTGCTGAATTCTCGATGTCTAGAAGGGGCCCTGCACAGAACCGGTGCCCGAGAAATATTTATGAGAGGGATGAATAAGCGAATGGGTGTGATGAGGAGGCAGGACAATGGGACAGTCAGCCAGGACTTGTCTCCTTCCTCCTGGAGGGAGGAGAAGGACCAGGGGTTTTATAACTTGATGGGGCTTTGAAAGCTTACTGTGTTCCGGTTTCAGGAAAAATGCAATGAGCACATGGCAGCCCCTGTCTCTCACCAACCCCAGCACCTAAGCAGAGGGTACCATACAGTCTCTGGAAAGTAAATCTCTGAACACTAAATACCAGCAAGCGGCTTGGGAGGTGGGCGGAACCATATTTCAGGAACCACCGAACTAGGAGCTAGGGATGAGTTGAGCCTATTTGTTCCTTGGGCCTTCCCTGAGCAGAACTCAGCACAGCCTGAAACCTGGAAGTGAGCGCTTAGTACAAAGAGAGAGATGCAAGAGACCCCCTGCTCCCAGTTAGAGCAATGCAAGCGGGGACTCCTAAAGCTCAGAACATGGGGAGGGACTCCTGGTTTTTCCTTTCTTTTTTCCCCACTCTCTTGTCCCAGGCACCAGGGAGTCTGCGGCCAGAGTGGATGTGGCAGCCAATGTGTGTGTGTCAACAGACAGGCAGGGGCCAGGCCTCTGAGGCAGGGGACCTTCCTTGCTCTGGCCTCAGGGTGCGCTTCCTTCCTGCTTTGGAGGCTGTATCCCCCGTGTTGGGCACCTTACGGCTCCTGACACCTACCACTCTTACCTGTCAGTTTTTAACCTGGATCAGTGGGTGTGGGGGTTCACATGCTCTCGGGGACACAGCAGCTGTCACATCTGGGACAAGCTAAGAAGCCTGTAAATAAATATTCTGTAGCTGGGCTCTACCCATCATCCCACTCAGGTCTTGACCTCCAAAGAGCCAAAACTCCTTATCCCTGGGTCAGCTGTGACTCCTGGGTATGGGGAGTGGGGCTGAGCTGGAGATCAGGGAAAGGGGAGCAGAGAGAAGTTCCAAGATCTGGTCTTCTGGAATATTCCAAAGGACATTTGGATGGGCCAAGCCATGGTATCTGTGATGAAAGATGGAAGCCCAGGAGGTGGGGCCACTGCTAACCTTCCTTGGTTCTGAGGTTCCATGAACAGGAGAGTTCTTAGCAATGCAGAAAGGGTTTTATGAGTAGGGAGGGGGAAAGCTTGTGTTTCTTTATGCATGTGCTCTGCCAGTTAATCTTCACTAAGCCTGTGATGTAGGGTAGGACACCCATGTTCTAGATGAGCAAACTGAGGCACAGCATGGTTAACAAACCTCTATGTCCAAGGTCACAGTCCTGGTAAGTGATGGTCAGAGAAAGCCCTCAATGAACACAGTTGCCTGTGTTGGAATTGACAGGGAACCCAGAAAATTCCTTTATTCCTAAAGTCCTAACACCTGGGTGGTGAACTTTAAGAAGGCAGAGGCCAGCAGTGTGCGGAATGCTGGAAGTCAGAACAATTCACGTCCAGTGACTTGTTGAGTGGGATTCCCAGATAGTGCTATTGGTAAAGAACCTGCCTGGCAATGCAGGATATGTGAGAGACACGGATTTGATCCCTGGGTCAGGAAGATCCCCTGGAGGAGGGCATGGCAACCCTCTGCAGTATTCTTGCCTGCAGAATCTCACAGACAGAGGAGCCTGGTGGGCTATGGTCCCTAGGGTCTCAAAGAGTCAAGACACAACTGAAGCAACTTAGCACACACGCGTGACTTGCCAAGTGCAAGACATTCTGCCCCTCGTGGTGAGAAGTGAAAACACAGGCACAGGTCCCCAGGGTCCACACAGTTCTCCCTGAGGAGCCATCTCCAGTTGACAGGACAGGTGCGCTTTTCAGGGATCCCTGCACCCCGTCCCCCCATCCCCTTGTGTCTGAGGAATGGCTGGCCTGGGCAAGGATAGACTGGTCAGAGGACTGCATGGTGCGAGGTGGCACTCAGCTGGGATTCGTGGCACTGTTTGAGGGCCCCAGACCTGCACACCTCACTTATCAGAGAAAGTGACTGAGGCCTTCGAAGGAGAAGAGATTTGCTTTGAGTCTAACCCGGTGTCAGTTAAGACTGGCAGTTACTTCTAGGGAAGAGGAGCCCTGAGGAAGCAATCCCTAGCTTTAAAGACTGGGGGAACGTGTTCCTCTGGGCTTGTGGAGGGAGCAGACAGTGGGTCAAAGGACATTGGATGGGCTGACAGCGAGGGGGCTGACGTCTCTTTATGAGTTGTAGTGCAAGGGCGGGACTTCAGTTTGTGGCCTCAGTTCCTTAATTGGTAAAACGGCAACAGAGAAAGATTGAGCTCAGAGGGCTGCATTTTTATAGCTGAGAAACAGTGAGCAGTTAAGTCTATAACACACAAAACTGGAGAAACGAAAGACTAACAGCCTCCATCACATTCATAACAGTGCACTGTTGAACACCCTGTGATCAATTACACCATATTAATGATAGTGTTGGGTATATTGGGACCTAGAATCGCTGGAATGACAGAGTAAGGGCCTCAGAGGCCATCCAGCTTTGTCTCGGATATTAGAATCCCGTGATCAGTATTTGTGTCCAGAGTACTGANGTGTTGGGTATATTGGGACCTAGAATCGCTGGAATGACAGAGTAAGGGCCTCAGAGGCCATCCAGCTTTGTCTCGGATATTAGAATCCCGTGATCAGTATTTGTGTCTGGAGTACTGATAGCTTCCTGAGTACTAATGGGCATGTGGAACTGAGAATTCATCCAGGGACCAGGAGTGGGGGGGGTCTGTGCGGAACTGCCTCCATGTAGCCCTGGTTGACTAGTCCACTCTTGTCCTCTTGGACCTGAGCACAGAGATATTTGGCATCCAGGGTGGTCTGTGGTCACCATGTGAATAGGAAAATCAGCTCTGGGTGAGGACTTGGACTGGAACACTGTGTTTGCCATCCTCTCACTCCAGGAAGGGAAGAAAAGGGCAGATGGGCATGGTGGGTGGGGTGGTGGCCCACTCCCCCAGACCCACTGGCCCAATATCATCTGACAGGTCCCAGAGAGCTCCTGATACACTCCAGAGCATGCATCACTGGTGCAGGGCCCTGATTCCCCGTTGATCACATCCCCCAGGTGACGTCAGCTTCACCGCCACATTCATCTGTCACCTGGGAGTCACTCTGTCACCTAGTCATTCACAGCAAAATCAGCAAGCATCCACATGGGTAAAAAACACTGCCCACATCTCACCCCCAGCATTGCCTGGTACCTGGTGCTGGTGGGGAGCCCCTTCTTTTGTGTTAACAGACCTCCTCCACAAAATGTAACGACATTGCTTCGAGTGGTTGAGGCTCTTGGGAGAGAGTTAGGGGGAAGGCTGCCCCCTCCATCCTGTCTGGTCTCAGACCTGCAGTCTCAAGACACCTTGCCTGGCCTGACTATATTTAGAAGCTCAGCCCAGTAACTAGAGTGACTGAACCACCCCAGCCCCTATCCCTTCCAAGGACTCTGGAGCGGCCGATTTCTCCCCGCTTTTAATCAAGTCTCCAGGCAACCGACACAAAAGGCCTGGGCCAGGTGGTAGAGATGCTTGGGCTTCAAGATGGAGGTTCTCTTTTCTATTCTGCATCCTTCTAGGCTGGGTGGTTATGGATCTGTCCACAGACGCATTATGTCTCTTAGCATGGGCTGCCAGAAGCTGGTCTTACCACTTCTGGCTGATGCTACGCTGCAGAGCACTGTCTCACACACATGGCCATCCGTGGGCTGCTCCTGGTGCAGAGGCCTTCCTGTGCACGCTCTAGTCCACAGCGGGGTGTGCTCACGAGGGCCAGGCCAAGCCCACCTGGGTGCAGGGCACACTGGAGTGAAGTAGAGGGCAAGATCGCTGTGCCCGTGGGCTTTACATCTTAGCGGCAGAAACAGTACCCCAAGAGCTGAGACCATGTCAGGTACTGCGGTGTGCTGAAGGAGATAAAGCAGATGGGTCTGCAGTGAGCGAAGGGTGCACGGAGTGGCTGTGGTGGCTACTTTAGATCGCGCCAAGCTCAGCCTGTCCCAGGAGACGTGGAAGTCTGAAGGTCAAGCATTTTGGGTGGAGGGAACAGCAAAGACAGAAGCCCTATGTGAGAACTGACATGGTGGTTGTAGCTAAAGAGCAGTAGCAGAGCTGGGGGAGGAGGGATGGGAAGATCTGAGGCCAGAGATGTCGGCAGGGTTCAAGGAGTCAGACCTTGGTTCTCCGCAGTCACATCCCCTGGGACCCATTCCCCACTGGGCCACTTACCAGCTGTGTGACTTTGAGCAAGTTACTTAACCACTCTGGGTTTGAAGGAGCAGTAAGGAGAGAACAAAGGTCCCTCTAGTCAAAGCTATGGTTTTTCCAGGAGTCATGTATGGATGTGAGAGTTGGACTGTAAAGAAAGCTAAGAACGGAAGAACTGATGCTTTTGAACTGTGGTATTGGAGTCCCTTAGCCTGCAAGGAAAACCAATCAGTCCATCCTAAAGGAAATCAGTCCTGAATATTCATTGGAAGGACTGATGCTGAAGCTGAAACTCCACTACTTTGGCCACCTGCTGCAAAGAACTGACTCATTTGAAAAGACCCTGCTGCTGGGAAAAATTGAAAGGAGCAGGGGAGGACAGAGGATGAGATGGTTGGATGGTATCACCAACTCAATGGACATGAATTTGAGTAAACTGCAGGAGTTGGTGATGGACAGGGAGGCCTGGCAGTCCCTGGGGTAGCAAAGAGTCAGACACCATAGAGTGACTGAATTGAACTGAAGGATAGAAGCTCCTTTTGAGTTGTTGTGATAGTAAGTTAACATATGCAAAGGGCTTGGAACACCACTTGGCACATAATAGGGGCCATGTGCAAATGCGTCACCTATTCTTTTTTGATAAGTGTTTGCTCTTATAACAAGTCTTAATGTTATTACACAAACAAGCTTAGATTTTAAGAAGTGTATGTGTTTGTCTGCTGGTGCAAGTCCTGGACTGGAAATTAGGAGAGAATTGCATCTTACTCCTTGTTCTATCTTCAAGTCCGTGGGCANTGGAAGACTCCAGAGTTTTCCTTTGTAAGATATTTTGAAAATCTATTTCTTTTACTAAACAAGTTAATCCTTACATTTTTTTTGATATGACTAATGTATTGGGTGTAAATTCTTTACAACATTTTATATTATAATTAATCTATGGTTATATTATTTTTGCTTTTTTCTTTCTCTGTATGCCTCATTTGTTCTTGAAAAAATTGCTTTGACATTTATAAAAGTGTACATTTTGCTTTGATAGTTACCTTTGCATTAATATCTTTTAAAATATCCTCAATCTCCTTACTTAAGTAGATAAAAATTAAAGTAAGATAAACCCTTACTTAACCTTTTACTATCTGGATGTTGTTGTTCAGTTGCTAAACTGTGTCTTGACTCTTTGTGACTCCATGAACTGTAGCATACCAGGTTTCTCTGCCCTTCACTCTCTCCCAGAGTTTGCTCAAACTCTGAGTCAGTGATGCATCCAACCATCTCATCCTCTGTTGTCCCCTTCTCCTCTTGCCTTCAGTCTTTCCCAACATCAGAGTCTTTTCCAATGAGTCTGCTCTTCGCATCAGGTGGCCAAAGTATTGGAGCTTCAGCTTCAGCATCAGTCCTTTCAATGAATAATCAGGGTTGATTTCCTTTAGGATTGATTAGCTTAATCTCTTTGCTGTCCAAGGGACTCTCAAGAGTCTTCTCCAGCACCACAATTTGAAAGCATCAATTCTTCAGCGCTCAACCTTCTTCTGGAGAAGGAAATGACAACCCATTCCAGTACTCTTGCCTAGAGAATCCCGAGGATGGAGGAGCCTGGTGGGCTGCTGTCTATGGGGTCACACAGAGTTAGACACGACTGAGGTGACTTAGCAGCAGCAGCAGCAACCTTCTTTATGGTCCAGCTCTCACATTCATACATGACTACTGGAAAAATCATAGCTTTGACTCTACAGACCTTTGTCAGCAAAGTGGTGTCTCTGCTTTTTAATATACTGTCTAGGTTTGTCATAGCTTTTCATCCAAGGAGCAAGTATCTTTTAATTTTGTGGCTGCAATCACTACCCATGGTGATTCTGGAGCCCAAGAAAATAAAATCTGTCACTGTTTTCAATTTTTCTCTATCTATTTGCCATGAAGCTATGTGACCAGATGCCATGATCTTCGTTTTTTGAATGTTGAGTTTTAAGCCAGCTTTTTCACTCTATCCAGGTATGGATAGTCAGTATTTTTCACTATTATCTGGATAGTTAATTCAAAATGGTATCATTTGATTTCTAACTATTCCCTATGCAACAATGATTTTACCCTACTTTCCTCTGTCTTCCCTCTTAGCTCAAATTTTAAGTTGCATTTTTCTACTTTATCAGAACATATGACATTTACAAAGTATTTTCCACCTTTGTTCATAATTCTTGTATAAATTTTAGATCAACATGCTTTAAATACACTTTGAATATACTACATTCTCCATCATTCTTTTGCCAAAAATGTTCCCCAGTTATATCTTGGTTAGATAGAATTCATCCTCTAACAGGTCATCCAAGAAGGACTTTTGTGCACAGATTCTTCCACTCTTTGCATATATAATTTACTTTTCTATAGCCTTGATAACTGAATGATGGTTTTGTTGTGTATAAAGTCCTTGGCTCACAATTTGTTTCCTTTCTTTGTTTCTTCAGAATAATGTTCCATTCTTGCCTTGCTTTGCAAGTAGCTCTTAGATATACTGATGCCAATCTAATTTTTTCATACTCTTGTTGGTATTATGGGTATTGTGCCTGGAGTCCTTGGGTATGGTTTCTTTGTTTTTAAAATCTAATCATTTTTAGGTTGTGTTTTCAGAGTTGATCATTCTCAGTCAATTTTCCCAGGCATATGGTTGACTTAAATAAATATAGGCTTTCTTTTATTTGTATAAAGGATTCTTGAGTTTTGTTTAAAAATATTAGCTCTTTTCTATTATTCCCTCCAACTTTCAGGGTCACCAGTGTTCTTAAACATGAGAGAAGGGGTGGATATAGCAGAAAAGTGGAGGGACTGGATTTAGATAGGAACACGAATGGTCCGTTTATGTTATGGGAAGGAAAACAGAGGGTGTGGACGTGGATGTTGACAGTTGGTACCTAAAGAAGTGCTCTTCTTTTCTTTTTTGGCCATGTTCTCCAATGTGTGGGATCTTAGTTCTTTCCCCAGGGATGGAATCCAGGCTGTTGGCAGTGAAAGCATGAAGTCCTGACCCCCAGACCACCAGGAAACTCCAGGAGGTTCTCTTATAATGGCTTTGGCATTCTCAGTGGTGAGAAGCAAGATCTAAGCTAATTCTTTAACTCCCTCACCTGAAAAAGTGGAGAGGAAGAATGCATTTGCCAAATTTAAATTTGTGTCCTGAGCGGAAAGTCATTTACCAAAATCTGTGAGTGAATGATATTCTAGAAGGAGCTCAGAGAACAATCAGCCCCCTGGCCCTTCTACCTAGGCAGAACAAGCAAAGCTACTTTCTTCAGGGATTTGTTCACATCTGGAGGGACTGAAATGGCATTGATGGGGGATTCGCATCAAGGGAGAGGTCGAACAGTCTAGAGGACTGTCTGTGGGAGGTGGTGGGGCCCTGTCCTGTATTGCTTTAGGAGCAGTGAGAGAAAGCACGAACTTCGAGTGAGTATAAGAATGAACTTCAAGGACCAGGTGAGGTTGTTGTATAAAGTGGTGAATTCTCTTTCCCCGGGAGGGGAACGTGCATTAAGTGACTGAGTATCGTGATATCAAAGATGTTGGGTTGGAGATTCCTGGGTCAGCAGAGGGATGATTAGACGGTCTCTATTGTAACTCCAAGCTGACCATTCATTTTCTCTCTCTATCTGAATGTTCACTGTAAACAGCTCTTGTCCACTCTATCTTCAACATGTTTTCAGAACCCAACCATTTTTAACTTCTTCCATCTGAATTGCCTTGGTCCAGTCCATGTTGTCTCCCTCCTGAATTATTGTGTAACCTTCTGGATGATTCCTCTGCTTCCCTCTTGGCCCCCTACTCTCCTGCTGCTGCTACTGCTGCTAAGTCGCTTCAGTTGTGTCCGACTCTGCGTGACTTCATAGATGGCAGCCCACCAGGCTCCACCGTCACTAGGATTCTCCAGGCAAGAACACAGGAGTGGGTTGCCATTTCCTTCTCCTACCTCAGTCTAGTCTCAAAATAGAATAGTCAGTTGATCTTTTTAAATTATGTCAGGCAGTGTCACTCCTCTGTGTCAAACTCCCTGCTCCCCAAAGTCCTCACAGTGCCCTACATGATCACATGTGATCTGCTCCCCCTCACCGCTGCCCCACCAACCTCTGATCTCATCCTCAACAGCGCCCCTGCCCCCTTGCCTTGTGTTTCCCACTTACCCAGGTCTCTTGGCTGTTCCTCAGACCTGCCAGTCTTGTTCTCTCTGCCTTCAAAAGACCCTGGCAATTTCTTCTTCCTGAAATGCTTCTGCCTCAGACATTTAGAGAGCTCACTTTTTTCTTCTTTCTCCTTAGATTTCATTACCTATTCACAGAGGCTCTGTCTCTGCACCCTTTATAAAAAAGCACTTCCATCCTATTTCTTTTTTTTTTAACCTTTTCACGGTAGTACTTATCTCCTATGTATGATACATTTAATTATTTGTTTATACTCTGACTGCCTTGCCTGACAATGGCTTTTTCTGTTTCTTCACTGCTGAATTCTCGATGTCTAGAAGGGGCCCTGCACAGAACCGGTGCCCGAGAAATATTTATGAGAGGGATGAATAAGCGAATGGGTGTGATGAGGAGGCAGGACAATGGGACAGTCAGCCAGGACTTGTCTCCTTCCTCCTGGAGGGAGGAGAAGGACCAGGGGTTTTATAACTTGATGGGGCTTTGAAAGCTTACTGTGTTCCGGTTTCAGGAAAAATGCAATGAGCACATGGCAGCCCCTGTCTCTCACCAACCCCAGCACCTAAGCAGAGGGTACCATACAGTCTCTGGAAAGTAAATCTCTGAACACTAAATACCAGCAAGCGGCTTGGGAGGTGGGCGGAACCATATTTCAGGAACCACCGAACTAGGAGCTAGGGATGAGTTGAGCCTATTTGTTCCTTGGGCCTTCCCTGAGCAGAACTCAGCACAGCCTGAAACCTGGAAGTGAGCGCTTAGTACAAAGAGAGAGATGCAAGAGACCCCCTGCTCCCAGTTAGAGCAATGCAAGCGGGGACTCCTAAAGCTCAGAACATGGGGAGGGACTCCTGGTTTTTCCTTTCTTTTTTCCCCACTCTCTTGTCCCAGGCACCAGGGAGTCTGCGGCCAGAGTGGATGTGGCAGCCAATGTGTGTGTGTCAACAGACAGGCAGGGGCCAGGCCTCTGAGGCAGGGGACCTTCCTTGCTCTGGCCTCAGGGTGCGCTTCCTTCCTGCTTTGGAGGCTGTATCCCCCGTGTTGGGCACCTTACGGCTCCTGACACCTACCACTCTTACCTGTCAGTTTTTAACCTGGATCAGTGGGTGTGGGGGTTCACATGCTCTCGGGGACACAGCAGCTGTCACATCTGGGACAAGCTAAGAAGCCTGTAAATAAATATTCTGTAGCTGGGCTCTACCCATCATCCCACTCAGGTCTTGACCTCCAAAGAGCCAAAACTCCTTATCCCTGGGTCAGCTGTGACTCCTGGGTATGGGGAGTGGGGCTGAGCTGGAGATCAGGGAAAGGGGAGCAGAGAGAAGTTCCAAGATCTGGTCTTCTGGAATATTCCAAAGGACATTTGGATGGGCCAAGCCATGGTATCTGTGATGAAAGATGGAAGCCCAGGAGGTGGGGCCACTGCTAACCTTCCTTGGTTCTGAGGTTCCATGAACAGGAGAGTTCTTAGCAATGCAGAAAGGGTTTTATGAGTAGGGAGGGGGAAAGCTTGTGTTTCTTTATGCATGTGCTCTGCCAGTTAATCTTCACTAAGCCTGTGATGTAGGGTAGGACACCCATGTTCTAGATGAGCAAACTGAGGCACAGCATGGTTAACAAACCTCTATGTCCAAGGTCACAGTCCTGGTAAGTGATGGTCAGAGAAAGCCCTCAATGAACACAGTTGCCTGTGTTGGAATTGACAGGGAACCCAGAAAATTCCTTTATTCCTAAAGTCCTAACACCTGGGTGGTGAACTTTAAGAAGGCAGAGGCCAGCAGTGTGCGGAATGCTGGAAGTCAGAACAATTCACGTCCAGTGACTTGTTGAGTGGGATTCCCAGATAGTGCTATTGGTAAAGAACCTGCCTGGCAATGCAGGATATGTGAGAGACACGGATTTGATCCCTGGGTCAGGAAGATCCCCTGGAGGAGGGCATGGNGCCGGGCTCCTTGTCCATGGAATTCTCCAGGCAAAATTACTGGAGTGGGTAGCCATTTCCTTTTCCAGGGGATCTTCCCGACCTAGGGATCGAACCCAGGTCTCCTACATTGCAGGTGGATTCTTTACCAACTGAGTCACAGGATTGCTCACCCTCAAAAGACACATCCATCACCTGGAGAAAGGGGAGGAGGCACGCAGAGAAAATGAGAGACAGGTTTGGGCCTGGAGGAAACCGGATGGCAAGGCTACTTCCCAGCAGCCTTCTTTATCATTCTTGGCCTCGCCATGCACGGTGAAGGTGGCTGGGATAAGGCATGAAAGACCCGAGATCAAGTGGGCTCTGGGCTTGTGCAGGCCACTGCCCCATTTTTTCTTTTTCTTTTTTCTTTCACTTTTATGTGGCCGCACTGCAGCTGTTGCGGAATCTTAGTTCCCAGACCACGGATTGAATCTGTGGCCCTTGCAGTGGAGGCACAGAGTCCTAAACACTGGTCCAGGGAAGCCCCTGCCTCATTTTGTTTAACTGTGAAATAAGGGAGTTGGTTGATATGGTTAATAAGCTCTTTTCTAGCTGCTCCCATCAAAACATTCATGCGAGTCTGAACCACTGGGGTGCTCAGGGGTATAAGAAGAGTATGCAGAGGTGGGGGACCTCTTTGAAGATGAGCCCTGGGTTGGGGTTTGGTTCCCTCTTTACCAGCTGGAGATGGAAAAGGAACTGGCATGTAGGGCCAGCTAGGAGCCCACCCAGTGACCAGACCTCTCAGGTATATAGCCAGTCATCAGAAATGCCTCCTCCCACAACCAGAGGCCCTGACAAGTCCTGCTTATTTAAGACACACATCCACACCCCTTTAGTGCACAGGCTTCTGAAAATGTGCAAGTAAGTCACATTTTCTGTAAATCAAATGCTATTCAATGCGGTTTGCTTGCTTACTGTTTAAAGCAACCCTGTTGCAAATCTTCCTGTGAAGTAAATAGCTCTCCCTCCATAAATATCAGTGTTCATATTCAGGCTTTCAAAGTGTGGGAGCCCCATCTGTTCAAGTGTGTGTGTGTGTGTGTGTGTCCCCGTGTGTGTCTTCGTGTATGTGTGCACCAGCATTCACTCTGGCGCATAAAAGAATCCATGAATACAAATTGTTTCCTTTTCTTCCTGGCTTTGTTGTGATATGTTGCTGGAAAAAGACACACTGTTCTTAGCAAAGGGTAGTCCCCCGAGCAGCTCAGATCTCTATCTGAGTGTTAGGACCATCCTCCGTGGCGGCAGACTACAGCTCCCTAGGGGCATATCCCGAGGGAGCCCACCTTGGGGCGAGGCAGAGAAGGAAATTAATCATTTGGGAAAAATGAAAAACTCGCCTCCGCCTGGCAGGGGACGGGAAAGGAGAGGTAGATGTGGGAGGAGGAGGTGACTGGGAATCCTCCTGGAATTCGTTCACTAGATTGCATTCTACAATCAGTTATTCATTCGAGGGCATCCAGGGAGCCCACTACCGTTTGCTTCCTGTTTGCAGGACCAGGACAGTAGCCCTAATGGTTGTATTTCTATGCCCAGAAGAGCGGCCTGCCTTCCCCTGGTAAATTCATGCCCCCTCCCTGGGCACCACCCCTTGTCTCACCACCCCCGAGCTGATGAACTCCGTGTAGGGAAGGGTCCCTCTCATCACCCCCCAGCCTTCCACACACTAGGCAGGGGCCAGCTGAGGAGACGCTGGAAAGACTCATCGTTTATTTATGGTCCCTGGCCTCGTCCCTGAAATAATTAGGGTTGGATATTTTCATATCATGCAGTTAATTGCCATCTGCACTGCTTAACAAGTCAGGGCACCGGGCAGCGATCTGGGGGCCCAGGAGGACACGGATGGATGGAGTCGTGGTGTTGGCTGCCACAGCTTGGGGACAGGGAGCGGGGAGAGGGAGCAGGCTGTGGCTTGTGGGAGGTGCCAGGGCTCAGGTTCCTAGAAAGGGGTTAAGAACCTGTTCTCCTCTGGGAGAAGAAGAGGGAGATGACACCCTGGCAGAAAGCTAGGTTCTCATCACAACAGCACCCCAGGATGCCCCAAGAACTGTCTTAAGAACATGCAGGTTTCAGGTCAGAAGCCCTGTGTTCCAGCCCTTCAGTTTCCCCAGAAGTGGGGTCTTCACTGACATCCCTGTGTGTGATTTGCTGAGAGAGTACTCTCAGGAGAAGCTGTGAGGGAGTGAGGGGAACAGGAGGAGCAGGATCTGGGCCAAGAAGTCACTTCAGGCGAGAATAAGCCAAAGCCTGACCACGGGGAGCTCCGGGCCTGAATGGCATGCAGAGCTGTCCCACCTTAAGACGAGACAATGGCTTTCCATCCCTCCCCCTCGTCAGCAGCCAAGGGCCGTTCCCAGAGGAGGGGCATGTGGCAGAGGCCTTAACCTCCTGGCTGTCATCTCCCAGGGAAGAGGCTCCTGATGTCTACGGACAATCCTCTGGACAAGGGCACAGTGTGAGTTATTAGCAGCCCACACTGCGGCAGCATGGGGCAGGTGCCTGGCGGGTGGAGATCTGGGTAGGGCACCAGAGACATTGGATCCCTCTTCTACGCTGAGACTTGAACCAGCCACTCTGAGGCCCAGGTCCCTCCCATGTGGAAGAGGAGTAAACAGTCTTCCACTGCTGTCTTGTAGAGCAGAAGGGTAGCTAATTGATGGAGTGCATGGAAGGCATCCTTCAGCTGTGACATGCTCTATAAATGCCTGCTGGTATTACTGCATTAACTCCATGTGGTTTAGGGAAGAGGACTCAAATTTAACTTTGTGTGTGGCTGGAGTGCACAGACCAACACTTGGCTCAATTCATAGGCTTCTCTCATCCCCCTCTCCCCTGGCCTGGGCGCCCTCTGTCAAGCAAATCTCCTTTGGGGAAGATATTATCCTTGGGGATAATTTACAGAGTGGAGAGGGTTAACTTCTGGTTCTCATTCATAGATTCACAGATGCGTGTAAGGACCATTTTCAGACTTTCTTAGACCAGAGCAAGACAGCAGCATGAGGGCCAAGCAGAGAGGTCCAAGGTTCCCCAGAGTGACTGCAGGGTGACCTCTTCCCACTCCCATTCATTTGGAGGCAGACTGATGTGGGGGCTAGAGAGGGCGGAACACTCGGGAGGTGACAGTGCCCCTCTCTCACCCAAAGAGAATGATGAGTTCAGGGAAGCACTCCCCCTGCCCCGCTGAACCCCCTTCTTCCCTTTTCCTTATCCTGGGTCACAGGAAAAAGGGGGCCACCCCCCAAAGGAGGCTCCTGTGGGACGAGTGAGTCTGCCTCTGTCAGGACGCAGTCCAGAAGGAGAGGCAGTCACTGGGGGAGGCAGGGAAGTGGGGCTGGGGGGACAGCCCGCCATTGTGACAGGTTTTGGGGGTCAGGGAGCTCCTGGGAGTCCAGTCAGGCCTGTAGGGTGAGGGTGGGGGGGAGACTGGTCAGCAGAGCCCTCTGATAAGCCTGGGGCTGAGTGTGGCCTGCAGACAGCAAGCATGAACAGCATCAGGGTCAGAAAGGCTGACTTGCTGTCTGTCAGGCCTTCAGGGGAGAGAGAACAGTAACATTTTGGCGTCCTTCCCAGCCCAGGAGAGGGACTGTGTAACTCAGCACCTCCATCACCTCCCACCCCCACGCTGGGCCCTGGTCCCTGGGGTGTCCTGTCTTGGTGCCCTTTGTGGGGTCACGTGTTACCCGGCCACAGCCCCACCTGGCCTCCTAGGTGTGCCCCATCTCTCAGGGGTGGAGAGGACTAAAAAATCCAGAAAATGCCTGGGCTTGGGGAAAATGCATGTTGGTTACCATTAGTAGGAATGGAGGATTCTTTTGGGGGAAACAGCCTGACTCTACCTTAACCAGGGCATAAGCATAGTGTGTGTGTGTGTGCTCATGTGTGAATGCACATGCGTGTGCTGGGGCCTAAGACACACTGTCCCCCGTCCGGGAATACATGTCTACATGGAGCAGACAGGCCCAGACTCAGCAAGGACGAGCGACTTAAGAAGTCTTTGGCTTTGCTGCTGCTCCCCTTGCACAAGGCTGGGCTCCGTGCACTGAGGTGGGGAGGAGAGGTGGGTCAGGCTGAGCCCCTGCCTCAGACTAGCAGATGAAATTTGCTCAGAGGAATAATGTAGGGGGTCAGGCCTAGGGGATGGGAGAAGGGAAGCAGTGCAAAATCCTTCAGAGTTGTTGGGGAAGGCAGCCTGGAGGAGGTGGGATTTGAAAGAAGCGCAGAACTTGAGACAGAAGGAAAGGAAAGAGAACAAACAGAGAGGGCAGCTGTGCCAGCTAAGTGCGGGGGCAGGGAGGGGGAGCCCAGCTGGAGGAAAATCTTCCCAGAATCGTCATTAATCATCAGTGCTAACGCTAACTGCGCACCTGCTGTGTTCCAGACACCATTCTCAGAATTTTACATATTAGCTCATTTAATCTTCACAATGATCCTGTGAAGTAGAGATTTTTCCCATCTTAGGGAGGAAGAAACTGAGGCTCAGAGAGGCCAAGTAATGGGGACAAGGACACTTGGGGCTTCCCAGATGGCTCAGTGGTAAAAAAAAAAAA
>SJYW01014413.1:496514-510995 GCA_006410735.1 Raphicerus campestris
GAGACTCGGATTCGATGCAAACAGCAGGAGGATTTATTAGGCCGGCGCGCTGGGGTTCAGTCACCTCCGAGGAGGGACGAACCCCGAACAGTGGTTACAGAGCAATATTTAAGCACACAAGAGTTAGAAACAGGTACAGGTGGGATGGGGAGCGTCTGATTGGTGGGCAGGTTTTAATTTTTACAGGGATAGGCTCATTTGTTATCAGGTCGAAAACAGCTGGTCGGATCACATTTTGACAGCTGTCTCTTGGAAAAACAATTTCCTGGAAACAATCCCCCGGAAAGCCCCCAAGAGAGCCAAAAGGCCACATTCCAGGAGATAAGAAAACAACTCCCCGGGAAGCCCCTGATAGAGCCAAAAGGCAACATTCCATGAGATAAGGACCTGCTCCCCCATTCTCTTTTAGGAGAATTATGTTGCCCAGGGAAAAGGGGCGTCCCTAAATTGGGGAGGTAACATATTCTCCTAATCTTCATATTGAGGATATCTGATCCAGGGACCCCAAATAGTAGTTGGAGGCAGCTGCAGCAGTAACAGGAGTTTGAGAAAGTATCGCTAGTTTGTTTCCTCCTGAGATAAAATGTCTGACATTTGCAGGCTATTTCCTCCATTTGGTGACCCCTGGCCTTCTTACCTGTTACCCTCTCAAGAGTTGGACTGTGAAGAAAGCTGAGCACTGAAGGACTGATGCTTTTGAACTGTGGTGTTGGAGAAGACTCTTGAGAGTCCCTTGGTCTGCAGGGGATCCAACCAGTCCATTCTAAAGGAGATCAGCCCTGGGATTTCTTTGGAAGGAATGATGCTGAAGCTGAAACTCCAGTACTTTGGCCACCTCATGTGAAGAGTTGACTCATTGGAAAAGACTCTGATGCTGGGAGGGATTAGGGGCAGGAGAAGGGGACGATAGAGGATGAGATGGCTGGATGGCATCACTGACTCGATGGACGTGAGTCTGAGTGAGGTCCGGGAGTTGGTGATGGACAGGGAGACCTGGTGTGCTGTGATTCATGGGGGCACAAAGAGTCAGACACGACTGAGTGACTGAACTGAACTGAACTGAACTAAGGTTTACCAGGACATTCTTGTGGGACCCCCAGCTAAGCAGTTGACATGGGAGCTGGTTCTGAAGGGTTAGACCTTAACAAGAAGATAAGATTGTTTCCCAGGGACTGAGTTTTAATTCCACGAAAAGACTGTCATATACTCGTAGTTTAGTTGTGAAGTCGTGTCTGACTCTTAGCGACTCCATGGACTGTAGCCTGCCGGGCTCCTTGTCCATGGAATTCTCCAGGCAAAATTACTGGAGTGGGTAGCCATTTCCTTTTCCAGGGGATCTTCCCGACCTAGGGATCGAACCCAGGTCTCCTACATTGCAGGTGGATTCTTTACCAACTGAGTCACAGGATTGCTCACCCTCAAAAGACACATCCATCACCTGGAGAAAGGGGAGGAGGCACGCAGAGAAAATGAGAGACAGGTTTGGGCCTGGAGGAAACCGGATGGCAAGGCTACTTCCCAGCAGCCTTCTTTATCATTCTTGGCCTCGCCATGTACGGTGAAGGTGGCTGGGATAAGGCATGAAAGACCCGAGATCAAGTGGGCTCTGGGCTTGTGCAGGCCACTGCCCCATTTTTTCTTTTTCTTTTTTCTTTCACTTTTATGTGGCCGCACTGCAGCTGTTGCGGAATCTTAGTTCCCAGACCACGGATTGAATCTGTGGCCCTTGCAGTGGAGGCACAGAGTCCTAAACACTGGTCCAGGGAAGCCCCTGCCTCATTTTGTTTAACTGTGAAATAAGGGAGTTGGTTGATATGGTTAATAAGCTCTTTTCTAGCTGCTCCCATCAAAACATTCATGCGAGTCTGAACCACTGGGGTGCTCAGGGGTATAAGAAGAGTATGCAGAGGTGGGGGACCTCTTTGAAGATGAGCCCTGGGTTGGGGTTTGGTTCCCTCTTTACCAGCTGGAGATGGAAAAGGAACTGGCATGTAGGGCCAGCTAGGAGCCCACCCAGTGACCAGACCTCTCAGGTATATAGCCAGTCATCAGAAATGCCTCCTCCCACAACCAGAGGCCCTGACAAGTCCTGCTTATTTAAGACACACATCCACACCCCTTTAGTGCACAGGCTTCTGAAAATGTGCAAGTAAGTTACATTTTCTGTAAATCAAATGCTATTCAATGCGGTTTGCTTGCTTACTGTTTAAAGCAACCCTGTTGCAAATCTTCCTGTGAAGTAAATAGCTCTCCCTCCATAAATATCAGTGTTCATATTCAGGCTTTCAAAGTGTGGGAGCCCCATCTGTTCAAGTGTGTGTGTGTGTGTGTGTGTCCCCGTGTGTGTCTTCGTGTATGTGTGCACCAGCATTCACTCTGGCGCATAAAAGAATCCATGAATACAAATTGTTTCCTTTTCTTCCTGGCTTTGTTGTGATATGTTGCTGGAAAAAGACACACTGTTCTTAGCAAAGGGTAGTCCCCCGAGCAGCTCAGATCTCTATCTGAGTGTTAGGACCATCCTCCGTGGCGGCAGACTACAGCTCCCTAGGGGCATATCCCGAGGGAGCCCACCTTGGGGCGAGGCAGAGAAGGAAATTAATCATTTGGGAAAAATGAAAAACTCGCCTCCGCCTGGCAGGGGACGGGAAAGGAGAGGTAGATGTGGGAGGAGGAGGTGACTGGGAATCCTCCTGGAATTCGTTCACTAGATTGCATTCTACAATCAGTTATTCATTCGAGGGCATCCAGGGAGCCCACTACCGTTTGCTTCCTGTTTGCAGGACCAGGACAGTAGCCCTAATGGTTGTATTTCTATGCCCAGAAGAGCGGCCTGCCTTCCCCTGGTAAATTCATGCCCCCTCCCTGGGCACCACCCCTTGTCTCACCACCCCCGAGCTGATGAACTCCGTGTAGGGAAGGGTCCCTCTCATCACCCCCCAGCCTTCCACACACTAGGCAGGGGCCAGCTGAGGAGACGCTGGAAAGACTCATCGTTTATTTATGGTCCCTGGCCTCGTCCCTGAAATAATTAGGGTTGGATATTTTCATATCATGCAGTTAATTGCCATCTGCACTGCTTAACAAGTCAGGGCACCGGGCAGCGATCTGGGGGCCCAGGAGGACACGGATGGATGGAGTCGTGGTGTTGGCTGCCACAGCTTGGGGACAGGGAGCGGGGAGAGGGAGCAGGCTGTGGCTTGTGGGAGGTGCCAGGGCTCAGGTTCCTAGAAAGGGGTTAAGAACCTGTTCTCCTCTGGGAGAAGAAGAGGGAGATGACACCCTGGCAGAAAGCTAGGTTCTCATCACAACAGCACCCCAGGATGCCCCAAGAACTGTCTTAAGAACATGCAGGTTTCAGGTCAGAAGCCCTGTGTTCCAGCCCTTCAGTTTCCCCAGAAGTGGGGTCTTCACTGACATCCCTGTGTGTGATTTGCTGAGAGAGTACTCTCAGGAGAAGCTGTGAGGGAGTGAGGGGAACAGGAGGAGCAGGATCTGGGCCAAGAAGTCACTTCAGGCGAGAATAAGCCAAAGCCTGACCACGGGGAGCTCCGGGCCTGAATGGCATGCAGAGCTGTCCCACCTTAAGACGAGACAATGGCTTTCCATCCCTCCCCCTCGTCAGCAGCCAAGGGCCGTTCCCAGAGGAGGGGCATGTGGCAGAGGCCTTAACCTCCTGGCTGTCATCTCCCAGGGAAGAGGCTCCTGATGTCTACGGACAATCCTCTGGACAAGGGCACAGTGTGAGTTATTAGCAGCCCACACTGCGGCAGCATGGGGCGGGTGCCTGGCGGGTGGAGATCTGGGTAGGGCACCAGAGACATTGGATCCCTCTTCTACGCTGAGACTTGAACCAGCCACTCTGAGGCCCAGGTCCCTCCCATGTGGAAGAGGAGTAAACAGTCTTCCACTGCTGTCTTGTAGAGCAGAAGGGTAGCTAATTGATGGAGTGCATGGAAGGCATCCTTCAGCTGTGACATGCTCTATAAATGCCTGCTGGTATTACTGCATTAACTCCATGTGGTTTAGGGAAGAGGACTCAAATTTAACTTTGTGTGTGGCTGGAGTGCACAGACCAACACTTGGCTCAATTCATAGGCTTCTCTCATCCCCCTCTCCCCTGGCCTGGGCGCCCTCTGTCAAGCAAATCTCCTTTGGGGAAGATATTATCCTTGGGGATAATTTACAGAGTGGAGAGGGTTAACTTCTGGTTCTCATTCATAGATTCACAGATGCGTGTAAGGACCATTTTCAGACTTTCTTAGACCAGAGCAAGACAGCAGCATGAGGGCCAAGCAGAGAGGTCCAAGGTTCCCCAGAGTGACTGCAGGGTGACCTCTTCCCACTCCCATTCATTTGGAGGCAGACTGATGTGGGGGCTAGAGAGGGCGGAACACTCAGGAGGTGACAGTGCCCCTCTCTCACCCAAAGAGAATGATGAGTTCAGGGAAGCACTCCCCCTGCCCCGATGAACCCCCTTCTTCCCTTTTCCTTATCCTGGGTCACAGGAAAAAGGGGGCCACCCCCCAAAGGAGGCTCCTGTGGGACGAGTGAGTCTGCCTCTGTCAGGACGCAGTCCAGAAGGAGAGGCAGTCACTGGGGGAGGCAGGGAAGTGGGGCTGGGGGGACAGCCCGCCATTGTGACAGGTCTTGGGGGTCAGGGAGCTCCTGGGAGTCCAGTCAGGCCTGTAGGGTGAGGGTGGGGGGGAGACTGGTCAGCAGAGCCCTCTGATNGGGAGGCAGGGAAGTGGGGCTGGGGGGACAGCCCGCCATTGTGACAGGTCTTGGGGGTCAGGGAGCTCCTGGGAGTCCAGTCAGGCCTGTAGGGTGAGGGTGGGGGGGAGACCGGTCAGCAGAGCCCTCTGATAAGCCTGGGGCTGAGTGTGGCCTGCAGACAGCAAGCATGAACAGCATCAGGGTCAGAAAGGCTGACTTGCTGTCTGTCGGGCCTTCAGGGGAGAGAGAACAGTAACATTTTGGTGTCCTTCCCAGCCCAGGAGAGGGACTGTGTAACTCAGCACCTCCATCACCTCCCACCCCCACGCTGGGCCCTGGTCCCTGGGGTGTCCTGTCTTGGTGCCCTTTGTGGGGTCACGTGTTACCCGGCCACAGCCCCACCTGGCCTCCTAGGTGTGCCCCATCTCTCAGGGGTGGAGAGGACTAAAAAATCCAGAAAATGCCTGGGCTTGGGGAAAATGCATGTTGGTTACCATTAGTAGGAATGGAGGATTCTTTTGGGGGAAACAGCCTGACTCTACCTTAACCAGGGCATAAGCATAGTGTGTGTGTGTGTGCTCATGTGTGAATGCACATGCGTGTGCTGGGGCCTAAGACACACTGTCCCCCGTCCGGGAATACATGTCTACATGGAGCAGACAGGCCCAGACTCAGCAAGGACGAGCGACTTAAGAAGTCTTTGGCTTTGCTGCTGCTCCCCTTGCACAAGGCTGGGCTCCGTGCACTGAGGTGGGGAGGAGAGGTGGGTCAGGCTGAGCCCCTGCCTCAGACTAGCAGATGAAATTTGCTCAGAGGAATAATGTAGGGGGTCAGGCCTAGGGGATGGGAGAAGGGAAGCAGTGCAAAATCCTTCAGAGTTGTTGGGGAAGGCAGCCTGGAGGAGGTGGGATTTGAAAGAAGCGCAGAACTTGAGACAGAAGGAAAGGAAAGAGAACAAACAGAGAGGGCAGCTGTGCCAGCTAAGTGCGGGGGCAGGGAGGGGGAGCCCAGCTGGAGGAAAATCTTCCCAGAATCGTCATTAATCATCAGTGCTAACGCTAACTGCGCACCTGCTGTGTTCCAGACACCATTCTCAGAATTTTACATATTAGCTCATTTAATCTTCACAATGATCCTGTGAAGTAGAGATTTTTCCCATCTTAGGGAGGAAGAAACTGAGGCTCAGAGAGGCCAAGTAATGGGGACAAGGACACTTGGGGCTTCCCAGATGGCTCAGTGGTAAAAAAAAAAAACCCACCTGCCAATGCAGGAGACAAGGGTTCAATCCCTGGGTTGGAAAGATCCCCTGGACTAGGAAATGGCAACTCACTCCAATATTCTTGCCTATAAAACCCCATAGACAGAGGAACCTGGAGGGCTACAGTCCACTGGATCACAAAGAGTCGGATACAACCGGGTATGCACGCACACACAATGCCACTCTGCCAGTGAGTGGCAGCATCAGGATTTAAACTCAAATAGCCGTGGTCTGGAGCTCTACTCCTAATTAATAAGTTTTTCTATACAATCTGGCACACACTTAGTGCTTACAATGTGCCAGGCACCATCTTGAGGCTTCTAGTCATGTTGTTGTTGAGCCCATCTTACAGATGAGAAAACTAAGACCCAGAAAGTTTCACATGCAGTCACTCGGGGTCACAGAGATCAGTGGAGTCTGCACTGACCCCTAGGCCATCTGAGTCCTTAGTGAGCCCACCATCCCTCCAGAAGGAGCTGGTGGGGAGGTGGTGTGGGTGAAAGCCTTGGACATGGTACTCGATTGTGTAGGCTTGACCCCCACCGCCCCCAGCACACCAGGAGGATGCACACAGCTGGGGCATTTGTCGAGGGGCCACTTGTTAGGAGTGGGTGGGAGATATAGCCTAATAACAAACGCTTATTATGGGCGTGGGAAGCCCTTTTTGGAAGCTCCACTCACTTGGTGGGTGGCACAAATTTTCTGGCTGGGCAAGCGAGCCCCTTCTGTCCCCTCACTCAGGTCCCATTCACCGGGAGCCTTCCGAGGCTGGAGCAGGGGTCAGGACCTGCCTCCTCCATGGCGCCTGTGGCCTAGTTTCCAGACAGACACCAGGTAGCGGGGCCCGGCAGGCAGGTTAAAAATATCCCTGAGTGACAGTGAGGCCTTCAGTCTGACACTGATGTGGATTAAGCTGGCAGTGCAGCCTCAAGGTCATGGGCATGGCTATGGCATCCACTGCTCTGGGAAGGCCTCGTTGAGACTGTAGCCAAGGAGGCAATAGCGGGGAAGCAGAGACCTGAGCACCCAGCTTTGGCCCAGCTCAGACTCTCCTCCTGTGCAGACCGCATCCTTCACTCCTGCTCTTACCTGCGTAGAGTTTTTCTCTAAGTCTCCCCCACTGCCTGCTTCCTCTGCCCTCCCTCCAGCCTGGCCTTAGCAGGTTCTCTTAGCCCAGTCTGGGCCAGGGGCCCTCAAACCACAAGGCCCTGGTTAAGGGATCAGGTTGTCAGGTGAGGGGATGAGCTATCAGGTGAGGGATGGTTTATCAAGAAAGGGGTTGGTGGGGGGGATGGATTGTAGTGGGGGATAAGTTGNTGGCAGCTCTGCTCAGGCCTGGCGCCGGCTCCTGGCACGGGTGCCTGTGAGCGTGGCACCAGCCTCGGAAATGATGGTTCATCCCTGGCTGCCGCGTTGAGGGGCCCGGTTACCCTCCCCGCCTCCGGCCAGGATCCGCCTGGCCTGGCTCCTTCTCTTCTTCAAAAGGGCCCAGACCAGATGGAAAATTATCGGAGCTGATTTACAGTCACAACGAAGTCAGCTGAGGGCGAAGCATGGATGCTAGTGGGCCCTGCCCTGCAGGAGGGGCCTGCAGGGTAGCGACGGGGGGATACTATGGGAAGAGACAGGACATGCCCTAAGGAGAGAAAGTTGGACCGAGAGCGAAGGAGGAGCGTGGGGCCGGGGGAGGAGAGAGAGGAGACGGAGAACAGGGGCTGGGGGATGAGAGGAGGGGGGCAGCCCATGTTTATGGAGGCCTTGCCATATGTCAGGCCCGCATTTTCTCGCAGGCTTTGCTTTACCGCCGGGCTGTCCAATCTGGTATCCAACAGTCTCGGGTGGCATTTTAAATTAAAATTGAGATTAATTATAATTAACTATAATTGAAAATTCAGTTCCTTAGTCACCTGAGCCACGTATCAAATGCTCCATAGGCACACGTGACTGGCGGCGGCTGCGCCACATGGTATGGATACAGTGTTTTCACCATGGCAGAAAGTTCTACTGCACAGGCTGGCACAGGGAAGGCCAATATTAAACAACAGTGGACACCTTCATGTTGTTGAGACGCACCTCTCTCTCCATCCATCTCTCCATCCATTTGTCCATCCATCCATCTACCCACCTAATCTATGTATCTACCTAACATCTACAGCTATATATATATCAAGCACAACATGTAATAAATCATTTATATCAAGCCTAGATGGTATTTATCCAAAAGGTCAGCAAATATTTGCTGTTAAGAACCAATAGTAGATACTTCAGGATTTAATATTTTAGGCTTTATGGACCCTGCAGTCTCACAATGTCTCCATTCTGCTATGGTAATAAGGAACCAGTGGTATGGGGGTAACTGTGTTCCAATAAAATTTAATTTATAGTCACTAAAATTTTAAATTTCATGTAGTCACAGAATATCCTTTTGACTTTTTTCAACCATTTAAAAATGTAAAACTCTCCTAACTTGTGGGTGAATAAAAAAACAGGTGATGCATGGGATTCGGCTTGGGGCAGGGTTTAGATCCCCATTTCACAGATGTGGAAGCTGAAGCACAGGCACACCATCTAGGTTTTCTGAGGTCACACAGCTAGGAAGGGCAGAGCTGAGATTTGCACCCAGGTAGTTGGGCTCCAGAACCTTACTTCTTAACCTCTTGACACATTAATGAACAATGTCATTTTAGGGAGGGGAGATTGCTTGGAAAATGACAAGTGCGATATGGTAGCAAATTGGCAGTGGGTGAGTGGAGTGGTCACCTGGAATTGATGGACATGGAAGACCTTACTGAGAAGATGCTTTTTGACCTAAGACAGGGATGACTAGAAGGATCCAGCCAAGGGATGAGCCAGGAGAGCATCCTAGGCACGGAGGGGACAAGTGTGATGTCCTATAGCAGGACCACAAGCCAGTGCAGCCGGAGCACAGAGGCACAGACCATGCAGGCGGATGCGGGTGTGGCCACAGAATTCACGAACCATGATCAGCAGCAGCACTGTCTTAAGTGGGATGAGTAATCTTCCATGTGGGATGAGTCACCTTCGCTATTTTCGCAGGAGGAGGATTGACACGATTCACATAACAAATAAGAAACAGCCCGGGCTGCATAAAAGAGTAGGGCAGCTCGTTACGAGGCTATCACAACCACAGGCACCAGCAACGAGGGGCTTGTGGAGGTACAGGGGCCATCGAGATCTAGGTGCAAGGATAGTTACGGGTAATGTCTTGAATTGGAACCAACAGAATGTATTATTCATGTAGAGGTAAGGGGAGAGGGGAAAGTCTGGAATAGAGATAAAAACCAGTCAATTCTAAAGGAAATTAATCCTGAATATTCATTGGAAGGACTGATGCTGAAGCTGAAATGCCAATACTTTGGCCACCTGACACAAAAAACTGACTCATTTTCAGACCCTGATGCTGGGAAAGATTAGGGGCAGGAGGAGAAGGGGACGACAGAGGATGAGATGATTGGATGGCATCGCTGACTCGATGGACATGAGTTTGAGCATGCTCTGAGAGTTGGTGATGGACAGGAAAGCCTGACAGGTTGCAGTCTATGGGGTTGCAAAGAGTTGGACACAACTGAGTGACTGAGCTGAATGCAGGGGTTTGAGTGATGTGTGGCAGGTACTGCCATGTAGAGACTGGAAGAACAGGAGAGGACCAGGTCTCGGGTGCAGAAATCACGACTGCTGCTTTGGGACATGCTAAGGTGGAGATGCCCTTGAGGATCTGAGCAGTGATGTCAAATAGCTGGCTCTGAATCGGGGTCTGGAGCCCAGTGGAGAAACCAGGGCAGGGGTTCTACACCTGGGACCAAAGAAGATGGGTCCCAGTGGGTCCCAGACCTGCACGCAGCGTCTAGGGGAGGGCCAAGATGGAAGCTCCAGCAAAGCAGGGCGAAAAGGAGCAGGAAGCAGAGCACAAGCGTGAGGCCACAGAAGCCAAGGGAAGAGAGAGTTTAAAAGATCTCAGAGAACTTAAGGACATGTCAGAGGATGCAGGATGGTCCAGCAAGACGGGGTCAGGTGACCAGCCGATGCGATTCAGCCACATGGCAGGCAAAGGGGACCTTCAAAGAGCAGCAGCAGGTGGTAGAACCAGAAATTTCCAAAGCACTGCCTCCTGGTTATGTGGGGGCCAGAGCAGGGCAGCGGTGAAGGCAGCAGCTTGGGGGAGCCCTGTGGCTGGCTGAGGGTAGCAGGGATTAGGTTCAGCCCAGTCTTGTGATGTGCTGACCCCTTGCGGGAGTGGCATTCCCAGAGCTCCTGAAATGAGCTCCAGGTTCCCCGAGTTGCCGGAGCTGCAGCTTCCAGAAAACTCCACCGCCCCTTGCCTTGCTCACTCCACATCCACCCTGTGCCCCAGGAACCAGGGCACAGCTGGCAAGTGCCCTTCCACAAGAGACCTGTGTTGCTTTCCCTGCTCACTGGCGCCTCCTCCAGGTGATACTTCTCACGTCTTGAGGCGTGCGGGTGGAGGGGTTCACGCCTTCCTTGGTCAGCCTGGTGAGCCAGGTTGTGTGCTGGCCTCCAGCCATGGGGTGCGCTTCCTGCCCCCAGGTCAGGTAACCGTGGAACCTGTGCAAGGCTGCAGGTCACTGCAACCACAAGGGGGAGGAGACAAGAGTCACCTCTGCTTCCTCCTGGAGGAGCCACTGACCACGTCGCAAGGTCCAGGGCAGGAGGTCACCAACGACCTCCCTTTCTGGCAGCAGTACGCGCAGGGGTGGGCAAACTTGGTCTGTGGAGGGCCACACAAAATACTGTTGATTACATGGGGAGCCCTGCGATCTGTCACAAAGACTTAACTCTGTCTGTGTGTCCTGAAAGCAATCACAGACAAAAGATAAAGCTTCATTTATTAAATCAGGTGGTGGGCTGCAATCTGCAGAATCAGGGAACTGGGACAGAATGGGGAGAGGGGTGGGCACTGGGCTCCAGAGCATGAGAGGGCCTGGGAAGCACCTCAAACTGGGTGCTTGAGGTGGGGAAGTCGGAATGCCAGCCGGGTATTGGCCAGGGCCCACAGAGGGAGGTGATGTGGTGGACAGTTTGGGGCTGACCTCCGAGCTTAACTGCTTTTTGGCAGGAGGCAGAGTCTCTAACCTGCGGGTACAGGAGAGACGGAGGGCAGGCAGGCTATAGTCCTTAGGATCACAGGAGTTGGGCATGACTGAGCAACTAACACTTTCACTTTTCACATAAAGGATCAGCTTATGGGGGGTGAGCAGGGTTAAGGGAATAAGCAAGGGATGGGGAGGCCCCCAGAGGCTGTCACCACTCAAGGCTAAAGGGATTTAAGTCCCACAAGAGGTACAGCATTCAGAGAGGCTGCCCTGTGGGAACTGTGGTCTCAGAGAAAGCAAATGCCAGGGACATGGTGCTGAACCAGGGGAAAAATTCCCCACCCTTTCTCCTGCCACCCTCCAGACTCCTCAACCAGAATTTCAGAAAAATATTCCATATGCAAAGTCACACACAAAATCTTCACTGTAGCATTCTTCATAACAAGAACACACAAAATCTTCACTGTAGCATTCTTCATAACAAGAGACTGGAAATAATGTTAATGCCTATCGAGATCAACGATAGTAATGCTGGCAAAGATCGCGAGAGATAATGCGTGTCTGTACACGCACATATGTGCCAGGATTGATTCTAAGCCATGTGCATGTATTATCTCATCTAATCTTGCAATAATCCTGTGTGGCAGGTACTATTACTATCTACATTTTACAGAGACTAAACTGAACATTATTAGAGCTGAAGTGAAATTACAATATAGCCACACTGTAGAACATGGTACTGCCATTTAAAAAGAGGAAATAGGTCTAAATACGTGAGTCTGGAAAGAAACACACTGAAGAAGAAAAGGTCATAGAAATATCTGTATACGGTAATCTCTTTCTATTTTTAAAGTAGCAGCTGTGTGCATGTGTATGCGTGTGTGTAGAAAAAAGGTCTGGAAGGACACACTTGAAAAATAATGGTGGTTACCAGTGGGGAGGGGGGCTACCAGGGGTTTCAAAGAGCTTCATTTTTATCTTATGTATAATCAGAATGTACTCACATATTCCCTGTGCACAAAAAAATGAAGGAATAAACAAATGAAAGAAAATAGAACAAGCCCTCCTGTCGACACTTGGGTTTCAATCCAGCAACGCTGTTCCAATGCTGACTGGTTCCCAGTCTGTGTGTTCTTAACCCTTTGCTTCTCTAGAAGTTTGTCTATGAAGCGGGGTACTACTGGTACTAGCAGGCTACTGTACTCCCCTCACAGCTGGCCACATGAGGAGTGGATGGGTAGCCAGTGAGGAGCGCCCTGCAGGCCTGCCCAGGAAGCGCTAAGCTCCCAGCCCCGGGACAGCTGGGGAAGGTGGGGGCCCAATTCCGGCCTTAAGGCTCCCTAGTGTCCACAGCACGCTATCCTCCCTGCCCAAACAGACCTCAAAACCCAGACCAGACTTCTCTGGCGGTCCAGAGGTTGAGAATCCGCCTCCTAATGCAGGTGATGTGGGTTCAATCCCTGGTCCGGGAGGATTCCACACACCACCAGCAACTAAGCCTGTGTGGCCCAGGAGGATTCCACATACCACCAGTGACTAAGCACACGTGCTGAGAGCCAGTGCTCCACAGTGAGAGGAGCCGCTGCACAAGAAGCCCGTTCTCCCCAACTGGAGAAGGCCTGTGTGCAGCAAGGAAGACAGCAAAAGCCCAGACCCAACGTCTGACCTGCCCCAGCACAGCCAGGCATGGCCTCTGTCCTTGGCTCCTCAGTGTGGCAGAAAATGGCCTGAAGAGTCACGTCCTGGGAATCAGCAGCTATATCCCGATGAGAGCCTGACACAGAGGGCGAGGTCATTTAGCAGAAAGCGGACCCCACGCATTCACCTCTGTGACACTCTAGACCCCAATGGTAATTATTCACAGGGCGCTGCCAACCCCTCTGAAGGCCTGCTTTACTAAAGCTCACGTGCTCTGAGCACTCTGATGAGTGTTGACAGGGAACTAGATACCGCCTGGGAGAAACAGCTGGTCTGCACCTTCTCCAGAAGCTGATTCTAACATGAATGATCACCTAATGCTGACAAAGGATCTGAATTTTGCATCTCCATAGACTACCCTATAAACACACGAGTGTGTAAAGTCTGGAAAGGCAAACGCTAAGCTTGTGCAGAAGTCGCCTCTAATGAATGTTGTGTGTGGGCTGGCTGGGGTTGAGGGGTAGGGGGCCCATGAAGCGGGTGGTCAGGAAAGGTATTTGTTCTACTTCAGATATTGAAGCAGTGCTTGACTCTGCTGCAATGAGAATGTCTGCAAATATTTCTTGCAGAAAAAAAATTCATAAGAAAGAAAAGGAGGAACGCACCAAATAGGATTTTTCTGTGGAATAAATAAGATCACGGATAAGAATACATGGTTGACCCTTAATATCATAAAGAACCATTTCAGGCTGTGTGTGTGCTCACTTGCTGCAAGCGCGTCTGACTCTGCAGCCCTGTGGTCTGTAGCCCGTTGGGCTTCTCTGTCCATGGGATTCTCCAGGCAAGAGTACTGGACTGTGGTGCCATTTCCTTCTCCATGTTTTAGGCTATTTAGACATAAAACACACACTGTTTATTGAACTCTGATGGGTGCCAGCTGCTGTTAGACATATTATCCTGTGTTGACCAGATGACCCTGCCAGGTCAGTATTATTTGCCCCATTTGCAGATGGAGAGAGTCAGGGCACCAGGTGGGGGTACACCCAGAGCCCTCAGCTGCACATATACAGGTTAGTGAAATCCTGGAGTCATGGAAAGTGGGTTTTCTTCTCCCAGAGAAAAGCAAAGAACCTCGCGGAGAAGATGCCGCTCTCCCCACCCAGGAGTCCTTGGAGAGGGCCGTGTGCGTCTGCCCGCATGCTACTGAGAGCAAAGTGCTAGGGACACTGGAGATCCTGCAACTCTCCCTCGCTGGAGTGCATCTAGGAGCGCAGTCAGCCCCCCTGCCGGGGAGGAAGGAGCAGGACCTGGCAGAGGACCACCCAGAGAAGCGTGCCAGCTTGCCCCTTTCAGTGGGTACTGAGAGAAGACTCCAAGCAGGGGGATGGGGCAGTTCTGCCCCCTGGGATGGTCCAGCAGCTACTGCCCAGGGGATGATGAGCGGGGTTGGGGTCTAAGCAAGTCCCCTTCTCCCCATAAATCGGGGCCAGCTAGCTCACAGCTGCCCTCTCCCAATGCGAAGATGGATTTAGTAAGAGCGGCTAAATGGGCACAAACCACACATAGATAGGTTGTTACACTCTCTCCAAACTGGCTGTGCTGAACACAGGGCTCAGCTTTCAGCGCCAACTTCCTGCGTCCTCCCCTGCCTTCCTCACAGCAAGAGGCAGATGGGGCCTTAAATTCCCCACTGCTGAGCCTCACCACAAAGAGAAAGTCCCAGCTGGAACTGCTCTCCTGGTGGCCGTGCCAACCCCAGCCCCGGGACTCCCTGGAGCCCGTGATGGGGGCCTCTCA
>SJYW01014413.1:512970-573387 GCA_006410735.1 Raphicerus campestris
CCTTGAACTCTGTGCACTGCCTTACACAATTTCTCATAATCGCTTTCTGAATTATGCTCCTTTCTTTGGCATGATATTGACAAACTGAAGGCTTGATAGATTCTTTCCAGGTCATCTATTTTAAGGTATCACCAGTTAATACAGGAAAGAAATGATGTTCGTTTTTTAAGTGATTGAACTCTAGCCACATTTTATTTTCAGCAACGTGTCCAGAGACTTGAGTCGCTGCCCTGTCCTGAGCTGGGGATAGACTCCTTGGCCCCAGGAAGACCAGCCCTGTTTGACTGCCGCCTTCCTAGGTGGTCCCTGATAGCCTAACATTGTGTTACCAGGAGCAACGTATGTAGTGAGAGGGTGAGACGCCTTGACTCTGAAGCCGTGACTGAAGTGGTTGGTGGGAGGAGAGTTCTGTCCATCTGCTCCCCAGTGCCTGTGAGACACCCTGATGGGGCCATTACACCAGCTGCCTGCCAACGTTCCCTGCAAGAAGGACGCCTGACGCTGGCTGTGACAGGCTGCATCATTTGGCCACAATTCTTCCCTCTCCCTATATTCACACCCTTTGTTATATGTTCTCAGCTGGGAGAGTGGTACCCATCCCTTGACTCTCAAACTTGTCATATAACTGGCTTTGTCCAGTGAAATCCAAGGGTGAGACACCTCTGAGGCTTGCATAAAATGCTCTCTTGAAAACACACCTAGGCCAGCCTGGAACAGAGCCTCATGGAACAGAACAGTCAGCCCAGTCCTCCTAGCCAAGACCAGTCTTTGTCAGCCAGTACACAGCCCAGCTCCAGACATGTGAGTTAAACCCAACTGAGGCCAGAAGAACCACCCAGCTGATCCCAGACTGGCTCATGGACTGTTTAAATGTTATGGTTTAAAGTCACTAGGTTCAGGAGTAGCAACATACAGCTCACACATCTGCTATAACGCAGAGATTGTCAGACCAGCTGCATGCAGATTAACCAGGTGGATAAAAATGCTGAACCACTGAACGATCCATTGAGTTAAGACATTTGAAGTGAAAAGAGCATTTTGAGAATTGCTTTTTAGGGCCTATAGTCACTGAAGTAAATGGTAACCACTTGTTATCAGGTAGAGGAATGTACTTCAAAGAAAGGTAAAATTTAATTGTAATTAACTTAATTGATATGTCAGGGAGAACTGCCAAGTCATTTAGAAAACAATTTTAGTTGTTAGTTACATGAAATATTTTTCTTGCAATGGATACTGATTGAGGCTTTTTTTTTTTTCATAAAAATGTGTGTCTTTCCTTTGTTGTTTTAACCCTAACTCCTCCATTTCTAATAGCCTCTTCTCCTCCAGGGGTGCACAGTGCCTTAAGCATGTCTTGGGGATCTTGGGTAAGAAAAGAAATAGGAAAACTAACTCAGATTAAAATGTGGCAAATTTTTGCACATTGGTGCACTGGAATGAGAGTGGAAGTTGAAGCAGACTTTTCTTCTAAAAACTTCTACTCATGGACAGAGGAATGGCTAAAAAAGATGTGGTATGTATACACAATGGAATACTACTCAGACATTATAAGGAACAAGAGTGGGTCATTTGTAGAGACATGGATGGACCTAGAGACTGTCATACAGAATAAAGTAAATCAGAAAGAAAAAAAGAAATATCGTCTATTAACACATATGCTTGGAATCTAGAAAAATGGTACAGATGAACCTATTTGCCAAACAAAAGTAGACACACAGAAAACAAGTGTATGGACACCAAGGCGGGGACGGGGGCGTGGGATGAGTTGGGAGAGTGGGGTTGACGTGTATACATGGCTATGCACAGAGCAGAGGCCTGGTGAAACCTGCTGTGTAATGTGGGGAACTCTACTCGATGCTGTGTGGCGGCCCAGAAGGGAGGGGGTATTTGTGCACGTACAGCTGATTCGCTTCACTGTACAGCGGATAGTAGCACAACGTTGTGAAGCAACTATACGCCAATTAAAAAGTACTTCTACCATTAGAGGAAAAGTGGACCTCGGGGGGCCCTGAAAAGAGCCAATTGTGGCCATAGTCACATGTCCTTGAAGGTTCGTATTTAATCTGACACACCTCAGAGACACTGTAGGTTAGGTTCCAGATCATGGCCATAAAGCAAGTCACACATTTTTCTCTTTTTGGTTTTTCAGTGCGTAAAAGTTATGCTTCCACTATAGTGTAGCCTACTAAGCATGCAATAGTATGTCTAAGAAAACAGTATGCATACCTTAATTTAAAAATACTTTATTGTTAAAATATGCTGCCCATCACCTAAGCCTTCAGCAAGTCATGATCTTTCTGCTGGTGGAGGCTTGAAATATTGAGAGAATCACCAGCATGTGACACACAGACACAAAGTGAGCAAATGTAATTAGAAAATGGCACTGATAGACTTGCAGGAGGCAGGACTACTGCAAGCCTACAATTTGTTAAAAAAAAAAAAGTATCTGAGAAGCACGAAAAAGTGATGTGCAATAAGACAAGATAGACCTGTAAATTTCTGTGAAATTTGCCAGTGATTCCAGATTGGTGGTACCCTAGGAGCCTTGCAGAAACCAAATCTTTTCTGGAAAGCACACTTTTTAAATTGAAATATAGTTGTTTTGGGTGTTCATTGGAAGAACTGATATTGAAGCTGAAACTCCAATACTTTGGCCACCTAATGCGAAGAGTTGACTCATTGAAAAAGACTCTGATTCTGGGAAAGACTGAGGGCAGGAGGAGAAGGGGACGACAGAGGATGAGATGATTGGATGGCATCACCAACTCAATGGACATGGGTTTGGATGGACTCTGGGAGTTGGTGATGGACAGGGAGGCCTGGTGTGCTGCGATTCATGGGGTCACAAATAGACACAACTGAGCAACTGAACTGAACTGATAGTTGTTTTACAGTGTCACGTTAATTTCTGCTGTACAGCAAAGTGACTCAGTTAAATGTATATAAACATCCTTCTTCATATTGTTTTCCATAGTGGTTTATCACTGGGTGTTGAATGTATTACTAGTTCCCTGTGCTGTGCCTGAGACCTTGTCATCCAACTCTCAGATGAAGTTTGCATCTGCTAATCCCAACCTCCCACTCTATCCCTCCCCCAGCCTCCTCTGTCCTCTGTGTCCATGAGGCTGTTTCTGTTATTTGGGTCATACTTTAGACTCCATGTATAAGTGATATTGTATGGTGTTTGTCTGTCTTGTTCTGACTAGTTCATTTAGTGTGATTCTCTCTAGTTGCCTCCATGTTGCTGCACATGGCATTATTTCGTTCTTTTTTGTGGCTAATATCCCATTGCATGTATATGCACCGCATCTTCTTTGTCCATTTGTCTGCTGATGTGCATTTGGGCTGTTTCTTTATCTTGGCTGCTGTGAACAGCGCCGCTGGGAACACAGGGGTGCATGCCTCTTTTTGAATTGTAGTTTTGTCTGGATGTCTGCCCAGGAGTGACATTGTTGGAACTTATGATAATTCTATGCTTAGTTTTCTGAGGAACCTCCATACTGTTTTCCACAGTGGCTGCAGCAACTTACCAATAGTTAGCAAGGTTCCCTTTTTCCCCACCCCCTCTCCAGCTTTTGTTATTTGTAGGCTTTTTAATAATGGCCATTCTGACTGGTGTGGAGAACACACTTTAAATGCAGATGTTAAAGATTCACACAGATAAAAATTGCAAAGAACATGAGCTCACAATTTAACACCACGAAACATACAAGGAAACAAGCCAGTACGAGCAAGAGTTGTTAGAAACAGCACATTGAAGGATCAGATTCCCCCAAATGGGAACTGTTGTAATCATGATGCCAAGCACAAAAGTAGGAAGCTTAACAGGTGTGAAGGACGAAAGGATTAAAGTATGGTGTGAAGCAAAGAACAGCTACCAAAATTGACCAATTTGTAAAAGAACTAAATACAACTTCCATAAATGAAATGTAAAACTTAAAAGAAGGGGCACACGGCAGAGTGAGGCATTGCGGCAGTGAGAATTTGTGATTTAGAAAGTAGATGGGAATTGACCCCACTGCCTAGGAGACTTAGTCTTTGTCGTGAAGAGGATGGATCTCAGTTCCTGGGAGGAAGGGTGGTGTCTGGACCCAGTCTGATGGTGCCCTGTTCCTTAAGTGAGATGGGCAGATGGAAGAGCATCAGCCTTCACTTTCTCTATTAGGGAGGGCAGGAGTCATGGAGACAGAAAAACAGGGGGATGTCTGCTCTGGTAGACAGAACACAGTACATCAGGGAGGACCACCCAGTGTCACTAAATGCTTCAGGAGGCCGTCACAGCAGGTGTTCTGGTTGTCTAGTGCTGTGTAGCAAACCACCCGAAAATTTAGGGACTTGAAACAGCAATACCATTGCTGTTTCCTGAGCAATACCATTGATTTTGCTCAGGACTCAACTACTTGGGCAGGGCTGGGTGGGGAAGTTGGCCTCTACTTCCCGTAGGGTCTACTAAGTTACTCAAGTGGGGGCTAATAGCTAGCTTTCAGAGTGCCCCCGCCCTAGCTGCTGGCTGGCTAGCTGGTGCTGACTGTCAGCTGGGAGACATGGGTCTCTCCGACAATTATTGGGTTTGCTCACACCTTGGTGGCCGAAGGCAGATGTGCGTGGTATTTTTGTTATCAGGCTTCTGAAGCCATACGGTGTCACTTCAGCTACACTGGATTCACTGAGGCCGTCACAAAGGCCTGCCCTGGTTCAAGGAGAGGAGGGAGTTGGGAGGTTTTCCAAGAGCATGTGGAACGAGAGGTGCTATTGCACCATCCTTGGAAAATGCAGTCTGCCACAGGCAAGGCCAGCCCAGGGTCAGGCAGTGGTTGGAGACCTAGGCAGCTGACCCAGCCTGCTCCCATCGTTGGACTGGGATCTGGTGGCAGACTTACAGCCCTGAAGCAGGTTGTAGACACAAGCAGGGCCAAACCTGGGAGATTATTAGCAGATGGCATAATATAGTGGTTTAAGAGTACCAATTCTAAAGCCTGTGTCTGAGCCCTGGCTTCACCAACTAGGAGTTTATAATCTTGGGCAAGGAACCCAACCCCTCTTTGCCTCAGTTTCCCCAATGGTTTCAGGGAGGATGACACTGCTTAGCTGACAGGTGTGTTGTGAGACTTCAGTGAGTTTATGCAGTTAAAGAGCTTAGAACAGTATCTGGTGCCCAGGAAGTGCTATCTAAGGATAAGCTAATACTGTTAATAGGCTGCTCCCCAGAAAAGCACTAAGAACAAAACAGGGAACCAAACAGCCAAATGGTGTGTATCGGAGCTCCGAAGTGAGGCAGACTTCCAGTAATTACAGGACCACCAGTAATGAGAAGGATGCTGCTGGTGGGAGGAGGGGCCTGTGGTGGATCCTTGGTGCCGTGAGGGAGGTGTCCTGGAGCGGAGAGAATGGTCTCTCAGCCCTGGCCTGGAGGTCTTGCTTGGCTCAGAGGTAATGCCAAGTTCAAACAGTATAAAATTCTCTGCAATGTTGTTCGAGCAGTAAAAATAGTCAGGAGTCCTGAGGCTACTTAGAACAACTGTTTGCTCTTTAATGAGCTGCCATACACGGTGTTTAATTAAAACTGCGGGAGCATGCAGGAACGTGGACCCAAGGATCGTGGAGGGCTGTGGCTGTCGGCCTTTGTTTGTCAGGGCTGGTGAGGGGCCCCTCAGGGCTGGGTGCAGCCACACTCCTGCCCCCAGCTCCTTCCACGCAGGCCCCGTGGCTGCCCTCAGGTTCCTCATGGGCCCTCATGTTTATTTTCATGCTCATCATCCCAGTGAAGAGCCATATATTCAAATATTTGTGGGGCAAGCAGAGCAGCTTCCGTCTCTGAGCCTCAGTTTCCCCACCTAGAAAGTGGTGAGGAGAAATGAGTCCTCCTCACGAGCCTGTCACTAGGTCAAGCCAGGTACATGCAGAAATGCTGGGCACGTGTCCACTCCCACCCTATGGGCATCCCTGGTCAGAGCGATTGAGTTGGATCTTGATGATTTCAAGGTTAGGGGTGTCGAATCCCCAGCCGTGTCCCGGTGAGGTGCTCCTTGGTTAGGGGATTCTGAAGTCAAGGAAGTTTGGAAAGCTGTGTCGCGCATATGCTCCTCCCCACTGGCAGGGTTGTAGCGCCTGTGGGTGTTGTCTAGGTTCTGAGAAGTCCTGGTGTAAGCAGTCCTGCCGTGTGTCATGTTTTCTAAAATTTCTCACCATGGAAACTCACTCATGGAAACAGAGTTTCATACAAATTTTTCTTTACTTGTTTTGCCCATTCGCATCACGGAGCACAGTCTCTAGGAAACACCGGGGTGGCAGAAATCACGTGTGGAAAACCCTTAATTTCTCTGAACTCATTTCTCATCTGAAAAATGAAGGTAATTAACACCCACCTTGCAGGTTGCTATGAAGATTAGAGGCAGTGTACACAAAACTCCTAGCCCAGGGCCAGGCACACAATGGATGAGCAATGAGTTGAAGCCACTCTGGCTTGGGCCACAGGCACAGGGAATGATACTGAGGGATGCAGATACTAAAGGTGGGAACTGAGGCAGGGGCTTGACCATGAAGGGCCAGACCAGCACAGGCTGGCTGGAGCTGAGCCTCGGGGTCCAACAGGGGAATTGTTCTAGTGCAAGGGTGCAGCTGGGTTTGCAGGAGAGGGGTATGCAGGCTTGCTTGGGGCTCGGGGGACTATGGGGTGGGTTAGTGAATCGTTGGTTAATGCCTTCATTCCCCCAATTTTTATTGAGCACCTATTGCATATATACCAGGCACTCTTAGCCAGAGAGGATACATCAGTTAACAAAACAAAGTTCCTGCCCTCCTGGAGATCACGCTGTCAACCAAGAAGCAGACTAATAATATTTTAGGTGATGATAACTTCTACAAAAAATAAGGCAACGTGGAGGGGTAGAAAGATGGATGGGTCTTATTTTAAGGTGGTCAGAGAAAGCCTCTGTGAGGAGGTGATATGCGAAGAAAGTGGAAAGAAGCAAGTGATTTCAAACTCACTGACTCATCATTGTCTCTGTGGTCATCAGTAGCAGCATCATGCCAAGTTCCCCACCCATCTCTTTATCTTCATTGGTTGGTTGCAGTTCAGTTCAGTCGCCCAGTCGTGTCTGACTCTTTGCGACCCCATGGACTGCAGCATGCCAGGCCTCTCTGTCCATCGTCAACTCCTGGCGCTTGCTCAAACTCATATCCATCAAGTTGGTGATCCCATGCAACCATCTCACCCTCTGTCATCCCCTTCTCCTCCTGCCTTCAGTCTTTCCCAGCATCAGGGTCTTTTCCAATGAGTTAGTTCTTCACATCAGGTGGCCAAAGTATTGGAGTTTCAGCTTCAGCTTGAGTCCTTCCAATGAATACTCAGGACTGATCACCTTTAGGATGGACTGGTTTGATCTCCTTGCAGTCTGAGGGACTCTCAAGGGTTCTCTCCAACACCACAGTTAAATAGCATCAATTCTTCCGCACTCTCAGTACCTCTCAGGTTGTTTGCCTCCTCAGGGTGCAGTTCCAATAATGTCCACAAGGTGGAGTAGTGACACTAACCCGCTCCAGGGACTGTGAATTAATTCGTAGATGAATCAAGAAGGTGTGTGCTCAGTCGCGTCTGACTCTTTGCCATCCCATGAGTAGTCTGCCAAGCTCCTCTGTTCATGGGATTTTTCTAGCAACAGTACTGGAGTGGGTTGCCATTTCCTCCTCCAGGGGATATTGCTGACCCAGGAATTGAACCCACATCTCCTGTATTAGCAGGCAGAGCCCCCTGCCAAAGGATCCAGTCAAGGTTGAGAGTAGTCTCAACTATAGGGCTGTCTGCAGCCACGGGAAGTCCACATAATTGGGTTGTAAACTTGACCGAAGGGCTTCCCAGGTGGCGCAGAGGTAAAGAACCCACCTGCCAATGGAGGAGACACAGGAGACAGGTTCGATCCCTGGGTTGGGCATATCTTCTGAAAGAGGAAATAACCCACTCCAGGATTCTTGCCTGGGAAATCCTGTGGACAGAGGATCCTGGCAGGTGACAGTCCATGGGGTCGCAAAGAGTTGAACACAGCTGAGCACACACACACTGCCCACGGTGCTAAACATGACTCACGGTGTGGTGGGGGTCTCTGGCTATCTGCCACCTAGTGACTAGAGGCTTTGGGGAGGGAAAGGAAAGCCCCCAGGAACTTGGAGGGCTGCTGAGTGAGGGGGGTGAGAGGCCCCCATCACGGGCTCCAGGGAGTCCCGGGGCTGGGGTTGGCACGGCCACCAGGAGAGCAGTTCCAGCTGGGACTTTCTCTTTGTGGTGAGGCTCAGCAGTGGGGGATTTAAGGCCCCATCTGCCTCTTGCTGTGAGGAAGGCAGGGGAGGACGCAGGAAGTTGGCGCTGAAAGCTGAGCCCTGTGTTCAGCACAGCCAGTCTGGAGAGAGTGTAACAACCTATCTATGTGTGGTTTGTGCCCATTTAGCCGCTCTTACTAAATCCATCTTCGCATTGGGAGAGGGCAGCTGTGAGCTAGCTGGCCCCGATTTATGGGGAGAAGGGGACTTGCTTAGACCCCAACCCCGCTCATCATCCCCTGGGCAGTAGCTGCTGGACCATCCCAGGGGGCAGAACTGCCCCATACCCCTGCTTGGAGTCTTCTCTCAGTACCCACTGAAAGGGGCAAGCTGGCACGCTTCTCTGGGTGGTCCTCTGCCAGGTCCTGCTCCTTCCTCCCCGGCAGGGGGGCTGACTGCGCTCCTAGATGCACTCCAGCGAGGGAGAGTTGCAGGATCTCCAGTGTCCCTAGCACTTTGCTCTCAGTAGCATGCGGGCAGACACACACGGCCCTCTCCAAGGACTCCTGGGTGGGGAGAGCGGCATCTTCTCCGCGAGGTTCTTTGCTTTTCTCTGGGAGAAGAAAACCCACTTTCCATGACTCCAGGATTTCACTAACCTGTATATGTGCAGCTGAGGGCTCTGGGTGTACCCCCACCTGGTGCCCTGACTCTCTCCATCTGCAAATGGGGCAAATAATACTGACCTGGCAGGGTCATCTGGTCAACACAGGATAATATGTCTAACAGCAGCTGGCACCCATCAGAGTTCAATAAACAGTGTGTGTTTTATGTCTAAATAGCCTAAAACATGGAGAAGGAAATGGCACCACAGTCCAGTACTCTTGCCTGGAGAATCCCATGGACAGAGAAGCCCAACGGGCTACAGACCACAGGGCTGCAGAGTCAGACGCGCTTGCAGCAAGTGAGCACACACACAGCCTGAAATGGTTCTTTATGATATTAAGGGCCAACCATGTATTCTTATCCGTGATCTTATTTATTCCACAGAAAAATCCTATTTGGTGCGTTCCTCCTTTTCTTTCTTATGAATTTTTTTTTTGCAAGAAATATTTGCAGACATTCTCATTGCAGCAGAGTCAAGCACTGCTTCAATATCTGAAGTAGAACAAATACCTTTCCTGACCACCCGCTTCATGGGCCCCCTACCCCTCAACCCCAGCCAGCCCACACACAACATTCATTAGAGGCGACTTCTGCACAAGCTTAGCGTTTGCCTTTCCAGACTTTACACACTCGTGTGTTTATAGGGTAGTCTATGGAGATGCAAAATTCAGATCCTTTGTCAGCATTAGGTGATCATTCATGTTAGAATCAGCTTCTGGAGAAGGTGCAGACCAGCTGTTTCTCCCAGGCGGTATCTAGTTCCCTGTCAACACTCATCAGAGTGCTCAGAGCACGTGAGCTTTAGTAAAGCAGGCCTTCAGAGGGGTTGGCAGCGCCCTGTGAATAATTACCATTGGGGTCTAGAGTGTCACAGAGGTGAATGCGTGGGGTCCGCTTTCTGCTAAATGACCTCGCCCTCTGTGTCAGGCTCTCATCGGGATATAGCTGCTGATTCCCAGGACGTGACTCTTCAGGCCATTTTCTGCCACACTGAGGAGCCAAGGACAGAGGCCATGCCTGGCTGTGCTGGGGCAGGTCAGACGTTGGGTCTGGGCTTTTGCTGTCTTCCTTGCTGCACACAGGCCTTCTCCAGTTGGGGAGAACGGGCTTCTTGTGCAGCGGCTCCTCTCACTGTGGAGCACTGGCTCTCAGCACGTGTGCTTAGTCACTGGTGGTATGTGGAATCCTCCTGGGCCACACAGGCTTAGTTGCTGGTGGTGTGTGGAATCCTCCCGNGTGACTCTTCAGGCCATTTTCTGCCACACTGAGGAGCCAAGGACAGAGGCCATGCCTGGCTGTGCTGGGGCAGGTCAGACCTTGGGTCTGGGCTTTTGCTGTCTTCCTTGCTGCACACAGGCCTTCTCCAGTTGCAGAGCACAGGCTTCTTGTGCAGCAGCTCCTCTCACTGTGGAGCACTGGCTCTCAGCACATGTGCTTAGTCACTGGTGGTATGTGGAATCCCCCCGGGCCATGCAGGCTTAGTTGCTGGTGGTGTGTGGAATCCTCCTGGACCAGGGATTGAACCCACATCACCTGCATTAGGAGGCGGATTCTCAACCTCTGGACCGCCAGAGAAGTCTGGTCTGGGTTTTGAGGTCTGTTTGGGCAGGGAGGATGGCGTGCTGTGGACACTAGGGAGCCTTAAGGCTGGAATTGGGCCCCCACCTTCCCCAGCTGTCCCAGAGCTGGGAGCTTAGCGCTTCCTGGGCAGGCCTGCAGGGCGCTCCTCACTGGCTACCCATCCACTCCTCATGTGGCCAGCTGTGAGGGGAGTACAGTAGCCTGCTAGTACCAGTAGTACCCCGCTTCATAGACAAACTTCTAGAGAAGCAAAGGGTTAAGAACACACAGACTGGGAACCAGTCAGCATTGGAACAGCGTTGCTGGATTGAAACCCAAGTGTCGACAGGAGGGCTTGTTCTATTTTCTTTCACTTGTTTATTCCTTCATTTTTTTGTGCACAGGGAATATGTGAGTACATTCTGATTATACATAAGATAAAAATGAAGCTCTTTGAAACCCCTGGTAGCCCCCCTCCCCACTGGTAACCACCATTATTTTTCAAGTGTGTCCTTCCAGACCTTTTTTCTACTCACAGGCATACACATGCACACAGCTGCTACTTTAAAAATAGAAAGAGATTACCGTATACAGATATTTCTATGACCTTTTCTTCTTCAGTGTGTTTCTTTCCAGACTCACGTATTTAGACCTATTTCCTCTTTTTAAATGGCAGTACCATGTTCTACAGTGTGGCTATATTGTAATTTCACTTCAGCTCTAATAATGTTCAGTTTAGTCTCTGTAAAATGTAGATAGTAATAGTACCTGCCACACAGGATTATTGCAAGATTAGATGAGATAATACATGCACATGGCTTAGAATCAATCCTGGCACATATGTGCGTGTACAGACACGCATTATCTCTCGCGATCTTTGCCAGCATTACTATCGTTGATCTCGATAGGCATTAACATTATTTCCAGTCTCTTGTTATGAAGAATGCTACAGTGAAGATTTTGTGTGTTCTTGTTATGAAGAATGCTACAGTGAAGATTTTGTGTGTGACTTTGCATATGGAATATTTTTCTGAAATTCTGGTTGAGGAGTCTGGAGGGTGGCAGGAGAAAGGGTGGGGAATTTTTCCCCTGGTTCAGCACCATGTCCCTGGCATTTGCTTTCTCTGAGACCACAGTTCCCACAGGGCAGCCTCTCTGAATGCTGTACCTCTTGTGGGACTTAAATCCCTTTAGCCTTGAGTGGTGACAGCCTCTGGGGGCCTCCCCATCCCTTGCTTATTCCCTTAACCCTGCTCACCCCCCATAAGCTGATCCTTTATGTGAAAAGTGAAAGTGTTAGTTGCTCAGTCATGCCCAACTCCTGTGATCCTAAGGACTATAGCCTGCCTGCCCTCCGTCTCTCCTGTACCCGCAGGTTAGAGACTCTGCCTCCTGCCAAAAAGCAGTTAAGCTCGGAGGTCAGCCCCAAACTGTCCACCACATCACCTCCCTCTGTGGGCCCTGGCCAATACCCGGCTGGCATTCCGACTTCCCCACCTCAAGCACCCAGTTTGAGGTGCTTCCCAGGCCCTCTCATGCTCTGGAGCCCAGTGCCCACCCCTCTCCCCATTCTGTCCCAGTTCCCTGATTCTGCAGATTGCAGCCCACCACCTGATTTAATAAATGAAGCTTTATCTTTTGTCTGTGATTGCTTTCAGGACACACAGACAGAGTTAAGTCTTTGTGACAGATCGCAGGGCTCCCCATGTAATCGACAGTATTTTGTGTGGCCCTCCACAGACCAAGTTTGCCCACCCCTGCGCGTACTGCTGCCAGAAAGGGAGGTCGTTGGTGACCTCCTGCCCTGGACCTTGCGACGTGGTCAGTGGCTCCTCCAGGAGGAAGCAGAGGTGACTCTTGTCTCCTCCCCCTTGTGGTTGCAGTGACCTGCAGCCTTGCACAGGTTCCACGGTTACCTGACCTGGGGGCAGGAAGCGCACCCCATGGCTGGAGGCCAGCACACAACCTGGCTCACCAGGCTGACCAAGGAAGGCGTGAACCCCTCCACCCGCACGCCTCAAGACGTGAGAAGTATCACCTGGAGGAGGCGCCAGTGAGCAGGGAAAGCAACACAGGTCTCTTGTGGAAGGGCACTTGCCAGCTGTGCCCTGGTTCCTGGGGCACAGGGTGGATGTGGAGTGAGCAAGGCAAGGGGCGGTGGAGTTTTCTGGAAGCTGCAGCTCCGGCAACTCGGGGAACCTGGAGCTCATTTCAGGAGCTCTGGGAATGCCACTCCCGCAAGGGGTCAGCACATCACAAGACTGGGCTGAACCTAATCCCTGCTACCCTCAGCCAGCCACAGGGCTCCCCCAAGCTGCTGCCTTCACCGCTGCCCTGCTCTGGCCCCCACATAACCAGGAGGCAGTGCTTTGGAAATTTCTGGTTCTACCACCTGCTGCTGCTCTTTGAAGGTGCCNTGGACCCGGGACCACATGCTGTCTGGGGACCCTCCCTCTGTGCACGCCTGTGCCCTGTCCTTGTCCCGCCACATCACCGTGTCAGCCCCAACTGAAGGTGCCCCAGGCGTGGGGCCCATGACTTCCTCAGCATGTCTCTGGGGGACCCAGGCCGGCATCACACAGAAAGTGAGTGGAGGAGGGAAGAGAACAGCAAGAAGAAAGTGTTAATTATAAAACGAAGCAAGCCAGAAAGAAGGAACAAACCCTCAGGCTGGAAGCTCAGTCATGTGAAGGGAGAGAGGATGGAGGTTGCCAAGCGGGTGCTGAGCCCATTAAATGAGAATGAGCTGAGGTAGTGAGTGCCAGCGGGGGGGCAGGGGTCAGACACACAGCTGGTGCTAATTAGCTGCAAGTGGCTTTGGTCACAGGTCACTGAGAGCAGAAAAACAGTCCTGCCAGGGCGTTGCTGAGTCAGCTGGGGGCCAGGGGAGAGAGGGCAGAAGACCGCTGATGGGCTGGCAGATGGGCCAGAGACACAGAGGCTGGGATCCGCGGCCAGCCCTGAGCTGTCCGATCCTTTCTAAACCCCCTCACTTCCCAGGTCCACTCCTGTAGGAGGCTCCGAGGCAGTGCAAGAAGCTCCCACACCCCCTGAGTGCCCGCCTGCACCAGGTTCCACAGTAAAGGGCATGCAGTTCATGACCTCACAGAGGTCAGTGTGGAAGGCCCTTCTAGATGAGGCCACACGGGCCGAGGGAGTGCTTAAAAGATTTCCAGGAAGACATGTCATCTTTGTTCAGATCTAGAAGTCATCTAGAAAAGCAAAATGGGGACGGGGCAAAGCATGCCCAGCAGAGGGACTGGCAGGTACAAAGCCCAGGGGGCAAGAGAGAGCAGGGCAGTTTCAAGAGCTCCCAGCCCTTCTGAGATAGTTGGGGAGTTTGAGATCAACATGCACACACTGCTACATTTACAGTGGATAACCAACAAGGACCTGCTGTGTAGCACAGGGAACTCTGCTCAGTGTTACTTGGCAGCCTGAATGTCTCAAGCTATGGGCAACATTTTTCACTTGTAGAAAAAGCACTAGAGTACAAAGGTTAAAGTAAAGAAACAGACCCAACATGGAGTAGGTTTTGTCCCTGTTATATCAGGAGTACCTGCTTGGCATTCAGGGGCCTGCAGCCAGCAAGCAGCAGCCATCCTTGGTCAAGAGGGGATGGTGGTGACAAAATTCTCCTCCCTCTCATCACCTGATGTCTAGCCCTGAGATCTCTGTCCCAGGCCTCCTGAGATGACCCACGGAGTCAAGCAGCAGATGCTCACCCCCGGGGCCAGGACAGCAGTGCAAACTTGGCTTTGCTCTTTCCCTTCCGTGTCCCCTTCTCCAGTCGCAGGGCCCACTTCCCAGGAAAGGGAAGGTCTGTGAACCTTAGTCCCCAGGCAGGTCACCCGAGATGTGAGCTCTGCAGGGAGGCCTCACTCTCTCTGTCCCACTTTCCCTCACACACCAGCCACTGCCCAAGGGGCCCTTGACCTGAATTCGGAGACCAAATCCTGGGTCTGTACTTTGAGCTGTGAGTCCTTGGGTGTAGCCTCAGCCTCCCCTCACCCCCATCTGTAAGCTGGCAGAAGGCACGCCTCGAGCCTCCCTCAGGGCACCGCCCTCACCAGGGATGCCTTTGGTGCAGGACACGCAGCCCTGCTTACCCTACAGGGTGATGTGAGGCGCTGGGTGCATCTAGCCTGCCCTTGGCGCAAGGTAGGAGCTTCGTGGAGCTCACTTCTCTCCCTTCTGCCGTAAGTCTGAGGATCTCCTGAGGGGGCAGGGCTGTGTCTCCCCCCAGACAGGGGCTCCTGCCTTCCTCCAGCTCAGTAGCTGTCTCCACCCCCAGCCCTGGTGATGCTCTAGTTTTCTTTCTGCTCCAGAAGATGTCTGTTCTCTCCCAGGCAAGCCGGCCGCCTCTGGATCTGCTGCTTATCACCCCCCCCCCCACACACACACACACCTTTTTCTCTGTCCTGCCTGTGTGTGAGGAGGAATGCGCTGCATTGCGCTAACTCCTAGCTTATCGTTTGGTGATTAGAAGGAACATCGTGCTGCAGGCAGAGCCATCCTGATCGCCAGGTGGAAAGCACAACTTTTTACCTAGAGACAGCTCTTTGCCACCAGGGACCCTCTGCCTTTCCCGAGCACAGCCGGGGGTGTGCAGCGCTGGCGCAGGCTCCAGGGCATCGGGTAGGGGGGGCTCCCCCGAGAAGCCGCCTGGTCCCCTCTCTGGTTTGCCCACCTTCCACCTTGTGACGGGGGAGAGAGTGACCTTTGTAGGGAGGAAATGAAATCCCTCCACAGGCCAGGTTCATTAACAGACATCCATGACCCCAAACCTACTCTCTTCCGTGCAAAAACACAGAGGCCACAGCAGGAACAGCGTGCCAGGCGGGGGGCTGGGGCGAGGGGAGATAGTCACAGAGCCCAAGCAGGGCAGTCAAGGCCTCCTCATCTCAGACTCACTCCTGCTGATCTGTTCCGTCCCTACCCCCAGTCCCAGCCAAGGACCCTGCCTTTCCATCACAAGGGCAGCGAGCCCCTGGTGCCTCAGTGCCTACGGCTTTCCAAGTCACTCTCACACTTTTCGTATTCGTTGCCTCCCTCTCCCCTCTGCACCTCCTCCCTGCCATCAACCACTGGGCACCAGCTTTGGGACCATGCTCAGCCCTGGGGATGCACTGTGAAGAGGGAGACACGGCCCCACCCTCACCAAGTTTGATTGTAACAAAAGAAACAGTAAGCAAATGACAATAGAAAATATTAGCAAATAGGGTTGAGATGGGTATTTGAGAGAAAAGTTCAGGGAGATTTACCTAATCAGGGGTTAAAATCTTACACAATAAAGCTTGAGGTTACTATGTACAGCAGCTGTCACAATTCCGCTCATTGACTCATTCATTCATTCATTCATTCACTCCTTACCAAAAATCAGTTTGGCAAGCTTGTGGCCTTGGTGAAGAAGAAGTCAAAGTCACCCCTCTGCCCTCGAGGAGCCCACTTTCCAGATGGAAAGAGCTGAAACATTCCAGACATTGTAGTTATGATAACACCCAGCGCCAGGCTTCATGATGTGTTTTAGCTACTTTGTAGGCTATTCCTGATGGCAATTCTGGGGGTCGTTTTTATCTCCGGCCTGCAAATGAAGCTGTTGTGTCTGTGAGGCCACAGACTTTTGAAACTCAGTGATGCCCTGAGTGAAGTTGTATATATGTAAATTCCAGCAAGATCAAGAATAACTCTAACCCTTCCCTGGGCTGGGAGTCACTGTGAACAGGCTCTTCCTTCATCTACAACCCAGTAACAATGTCACCCTGGGTGGTGCCTGACAACTCATTCCTGAGCAGATAAGGAAGGCCAGTCTTGTCTGCAGGACCACACAGCCACCCAAGCCCAGAAGCATTTCCAGCCTCAGCAGAGGCCCACTTCTCTCCTTGATAGTGACAGTTTCCCAAGGCCTGCAGGGGAGAAATCATTTTAAATGTAATGATTTCTTTTTACATATGTCTATTGACTTTTCTCCATGTTCCACTGACGTTCTCCAATACTCAGCCCAGTTACACCAACTCGCAGCAAACAGGGATGTATATATTAATCACCACCGGCCCGTGGCTCCCGAGCTGGGCTGCTGCTCCCAGCACATCAGGGATCACAACTTCAGGGGTGGGTGGCCCTGTGCAGCAGGACATCCAGTCCCTTCCTTCTCCAGCCTGCATGCCTCACCTTGTGGGAGCTCCCCAGCCAGGGTCAGAGAATTAGGGACCTAAACAGGACTCAATATGCAGGTGTTATCCTGTCTCTCAAGGTCAGAGGATGTGAGCAGGCTAGTTGAAGCTGTTGGATCAAGCAAGGTCTTTGTCTCATCCTTGAAATTAAAAGTGCCCCATGTTCAGGCCTGATAGGTGTGTTCTGTGTCAGGATTTGGGGAAGTTCATGGAGTGGGGCTGCAGGGGCTCATCTGTTAACCTGGACAAGACTGGGTGGGGACATCATCCGGTGTATCAGCTATTTCAGATCTTCAAACGCTCACCCCTTGGGGCCTACCTGCTTCCATTTCTGAGCCAGAAGTGGGGATCCCTGTCCTCCTCTGCCACCTAGAGCATCTCAGTGGCCTCACCAAGCGCTGTCAGTGCCCCCTCCCTTGTCCCCTCTGGTGCACGCCGGCCCACTTCCAAATGCTTGTTTCAATTTTTTTTGGCTGAGGGCTTTTGTTGACCTTGGAAGGCTTTTGTGTCCCTACCTTACAGGCTGGAAGAGCTGGGGATAACCAGCCCGGGAGCAGTGCAGCCTGTGATTGACAGGAGCAGGTGTATAAATGCCCCAGCTCCCTCATTTCAAGGGGCATACCAGCCCGAAGTGCAGGTGCTGCACTGGCTCCTGGACCCCAACAGGACGACGCAGGGTCAGCTGGGGATCTGACTCTCAGTGCACATGGCCCTGGCTTCCTTCCCTTCCCTGCCACCTCGCCACTCCTCTGCCTGAGTTTTCCAGGACCAGCTCCTAACTAGGCTACTTGCACAAAAGTCCCAGACTCAGGTCAGGCCTGTGTGGGGGAACCCAAGTGAACAGCGGCATCATTAGTGTATGGATATAGACGCCATTTCCTCCACTTAGACCTTGGGCGAGAGACTTAAGCTCTCTTTGCCTCCTCGTGTAGAATGGGCATAATGACGGGTCCTACCTCATAAACTTTGTTCTGAGGATTAGCCGGGAGATTACACTGACAGCCTGACAATAGCACCTGGCCTGTGGTGAGTGCTCAAATGTTACTCAACCACAAGGTCAGGGGTGTTGTCAGCCATTCCTAGACCGGCAGAGTGCTTGGCGCTAGCTACTGATGGAGTTCTTTCCTGATTCTGACGCCAGCGCCCCTGACCTTTGCGCCGCCTCTGCTCCTGACTGCATGCTGTGTTGTGCATCTGAGCTCTGGTTCCCAGCCCAGCCTCTGTCCCCACGATGCCTGGCCACTGTGCTGAAATCAGTGGCGTCGCTGGGCAGCGGAGCCCGAGGCTGTTCCCAGGCAACCCTGCCCTCTTGAGGCAGGCACACAGGCCTGGGAGCTCAGACTTGGGGTGACGTTTTTGTATTCAATGAGACCTGTTTTCTGGCTCCCCTTCCCTTCCTTCACCCTGGCCAGGGGTGCCCACCAGAGGCCCAGGGCAGCTTCTCTTAGGACTGCAGTTTCTAATTAGCCTCTGCTCTCTGAAAAGAGTAAAATGCTACACAAATGTGAGTTGTTAATAAGAACTATTAATCTTGTTGGGGTTGAGCATGTGGCTGATGGAGCCTCTTCCTTCTCCTTGATGGAGGCAGAGTAATAGAAACCAGTCCTGGAAGAAAGCAGCCCAGGAGTTTTCCCACCTAGTACTAATGTTGCCGAAACTCAGCCTCTGTTCACCTGTGCCAAATAGAAGCAGAGAGTTTTGGGTGAAATAGAAAAGAGTAGCTTTTATTGCTTTGCTAGTCAAAGGAGGGCACAGTGGGTTAACTTCCTGAAGACCATGTGACCCCACCTGGAGAGGGCAGGGAAGAGTTTTATAGTGCTCAAGGAGCAGGGCATGATCAGCTCATGGAGAATTCAGGGATTGTTTGGCATCAAGGTGGAGTTTCAAGCATCATCAGCCTTCAGGTTTCTACCAGTCTAGGGTCTATGTTTTTGGGGTCAGCAGTTTTCCTCTTCCTGTGAAAACAACTTCAGAATGTGTGTCAGGCTCTTATCTATACCATTCAGGGAAGTGGGAGTTTGGTGATTCTGTTACATGGCAGAATTATAGTCTAAATTGTTACCAGTACCTTAGCCCAGCAGCTATTCTTTGTTTCTACATCTTCACATTTCCCAATCATTAATTCTTGAGTCAGCATTTTACTTCAAGAGACAAGGAACCAAAAAAACAGGGGCTTTCTTTTACACAATTGCACTGACCCGCTGGGTGACCTTGGATGACGCATGTCTTCTATGCAGCCTCAGTGTCCTCATGGATACAATAAGGATGTTTATAGGTTCCTCCCATCTCTGATTCCACAGTAGACCTTACCAAGGATTGCAGGCGGAGGGCCAGACACTTAATACCTGTTACGTGCCTGAGGATTCTCCTCCATGGACTAATCTATTCTGCACCGTGACCTGGACTGCTTCCAGATTTCTAGATGAGAACATCAAGATTGGGAGAATTTACATAACTCACTAATGTCACGTGCTAACAGTGATGGAGCTGGTGTGTGTACATGCACCTGTGTATGTTTGGGCACGTGTACATGCACAAATGTGTGTGTACACACATAACTTCGTTTATGTGTGTGTGTACTCAGTCGCTTCAGTCATGTCTGATTCTTTGCGACCCCATGGACTGTGTAGCCCACCAGGCTCCTCTGTCCATGGGATTCTCCAGGCAAGAATACTGGAGTGGGTTGCCATGCCTTCCTCCAGGGGACCTTCCCGACCCAGGGATCGAAACCACGTCTCCTGCTTTGCAGGCAGTTTCTTTACTGCAGAGCTACTGGGAAGCCTGTTTATGTGTGTACCTGTGTACATGTATGTGCCTGGTGGTGTGAATGTGTGTTTGTGCATGTGAGTCTGCTTGTGTGTATTGAGCTGCAAGTGTGGGGTGCACACCTGTGACATCTGATCAAGAGTCAGTTTCCTCTGCGATGCCCTGGATGGCAGGCTCCCCAGGTCCCACCTTCTCTCCTTTTCTGTCCTTCTTCCCTCCTACCTGTGTCTCTAGGCAGAAGCACCTGAGCTGGTTTTCTTTAGGAGAAAAAACAAAGCCTGCTCTTTCCAAATTCCAAAGGCTTTTACTTGCTGGAAAAATCCATAACAATTAGCCAGATCTGCTGGAGGGAAAAAGAAAAAGAAAACTTTTTCTTGAGAAGTCTGTAGGAAAGGTGGTGGTTCTCCTATGCTGGTTAAAAATTCAGAAGGCACATTGGCATACGATATGAGGCACAGTCTTCAACTAAAGAGATTTAATGGCCCACAATTCAATTTGAACTGAAAGAATCCCCCCGATGACTCCTTATAAAGTCTTCCTGAGCCCCAGGTCGATATCTTGGGGGCCAGCAAGGAGCAATGATCGATTAGCTGTCTCGGTCAATGAGCATTATAAGCCAAGGAGGCTGGAGGGGAGTCGTACACGCTGTTCCACAGGCGGCCCCTCGTAAAATCGGCCCATCGATGGCTGCGGGGCCATCCCGGCCTTGGCGAAGCATGGCTACTGTGGGGCCTGTGAGCTAATCAAACACCCCAGGAACCTACTGGGCCAAATGAATCTGGAGGCCTCTCTCTTATCAGGGGGCCTGTAGCAGGGGGCAGAAGCTAAGTTTCTAATAATTTCAAGGCAGAGGATCCTCAGGTGTGAGGTGAAGACCTGCTCTTACAAGACCCGAAGTTTCACTGAGTTCTGTCCAGTTCAGGAAAGTGAGACATTACTGTGATGAGGCGTTTTTCCTTAGGCCAACGTTTGGCAACCTCAGCTTTACAAGAATATAACAAGGACTCCAGAGTAAGAAAATGATGGCTTCTGGGCATCTAAAAAGTCCTCGCGATAAAGTCTCTGCATTAAAACACATGTGCTCTTCAGGGAGAAGAATTCAGACCCACTCGGAACCTATGAGCTCTCACTTTATGCACACTTCTAACAAGCTTGCTTTTTCTGATCACACAGGACAGTTTGATACTAGAAAACAAGATTTAAGTGAGGAAGGGGTGGCTGTTGTGCTAAAGAGTGACCTTATTGGCGGCAAGAGGTAATAGCTCAGAGCTGAGGCAAAGAAACTATACAACCAGAGTGGAGTGGACACTGAGACTTGGAGTCAGTCAGGGTAAGGGCAAACCTCTCTACATTCTGGAGTCTCTATATGAGTCTGAGCTCAGGCTGCTAAAGCAAAGCACTGCAGACTGGGTGACTTAAGTTGACATGGATTTTCTCACAAGTTTGGAAGCTGAAGTCCAAGATCAGGGTGTGAGAAGGATTGGCTTCTGGTGAGGATTCTCTTCTTGGCTTATAGATTGCAGTCTCCACACTTTGGTTTTTTTTTTTTTCGTATTTATCTATCTATTTATTTGGCTGTGTTACGAAGTCCAAGCTCACTCTGCTCGCCGGACAACAGGCCAATGAATCCAACAGAGGTATGGAAGCAAGGAAGAGACTTTAACTGGGGAGCCTGCAGACTGAGAAGATGGAAGGTTAGCACCTCAAAATAGCCAACTTAATTGGGGTCTGGATACAAGGTTCTTTTATAGATAAGAGAGAAAGAAACAATGAGTAACTAAAATCAGAAGACAGACTAGAGAGGGAGGGGCAGTGGGGAAGTAAAGTGAAAGGGTCTTGAGTCTTGCAAAACATCTCCAAGGGAATGGCCAGGATTTAACCTCTCCTTTACAAGTTCAATTTAGTTCAGTCATTCAGTCGTGTCTGACTCTTTGCTGCCCCATGGACTGCAGCACGCCAGGCCTCCCTGTCTATCACCAACTCCCAGAGTTTACTCAAACTCATGTCCTGATCACAGGTGGGCAGGGACAAACCGTCTCTCTAAGAGCTGAACAAAGGCACTTTAGTTTACAGTCAAGCAGGAGGGGGAGGGTCCTCCAGGCAAGCCGGTAATTATGATTATAATAACAAAAGCAACAAAAAGCAAGTCAGAGAAACAGTTTCCAACATGGAGTCGGAGTTGGCTTCCTCCCTGCAACAGCTGCTCACATCTGCTTTAGTTGTGGCCTCAGGGTCTTTCGTTGCTGCATGTGAACCCTTAGTTGCGGCACATGGGATCTAGTTCCCTGACTAGGAATCGAACCCGGGCCCCCTGCATGGGGAGCACAGCACCTCAGCCACTGAGCCTCCAGGGAAGTCCCAGCACTGTGTCCTCACGTGGCCTTTCCTCTGTGGGCACAGGAGGAGAGAGAAAGCTCTGGTGCCCTTTCCTTCTGTCTGTAAGAAAAACAGTCCTACTGCATTAGGGACCCACTCTGATGACATCAGTAACCTCAGTTGCCTCCTTAAAGGTTCTAGATTCAGATACAGTGAGTTGGGATTAGGGCTCCCAATATGAATTTGGGTGGGGGACACTTCAGCCCGTAACAGTCATCCAAGTCTGCAGTGCCCGGCACAGGACAACAGTTGATGTTCATAAAGAGTTAGCAAGAGTGGATTTTCAATCATGTGAAGTTACTTCTCTTTAAGATGGCAGGGAAATGATGGGTGCATTTTATAAAGACTGCCAAAGAATATTGGCAAAAATGTTGGCTTTTCAGGGAGAGAGCTCCATTTTAAAAGAATGTCACTCTTGTGAAGTAGTTCTTTTTCAGAGCCTTGACAGAGCTGTTAAGCAATGTCACTCTAAAATTAGATGATTTGAGGTAACTTTAATAAAGGAGTGTTACCCGGGTTCAATCCCTGGGTCAGGAAGATCCCCTGGAGAAGCAAATGGCAATCACTCCCATATTCTTGCCTGGAAAATCCCATGGACTGAGGAGCCTGGCAGGCGACTTCCCTTCACTTCACTTGACAAAGGTGCAGGCACGGAGGGAACCACAAGGGGGAACACTAGCCCAGAGAGGGGGAGGGTAGGGGGGGGCCCACAGGCCCTGAAGCCCCAGGTCAGCCGGGCCCTGAGATCTGAGGGCTGTGAGTAGAGCGCTGCCCTACAAGAAGTGGAATCTCAGTCCTAGTGGGGCAGGGAGACCCCTGCAAAGGGGAGGAAGGAGAGGGGAAGTAAGTCACCTGAGCTTGCGCTCTCTTCCCTCCTCCCTGCCAGTCTCTAATAGGCGCTCCCCATATGCTGAATCCAACCAGAAGCCACACCAGGGAGGGCTGGGTGCATGGTCTCACCCTCCAGGGGAGGAGAGAGGACACAGAGAGTAAACTGAAGACGCTCTCCCAGATGCACCTGTCTCTGCGACAGGTCTCCTCGCCCATCCCGCTGGGTGTTGGGTGGGTGCAGGGGCTGGCAGAGAGGTTGCCTCCTCTCCTCACTCCCCTCCTTCTAGCTCCAGCCCTGTTTCAGTCCCTTGTCTTCCCCAAAGACAAGAAAAGGAAAGGAGCCACCAAAAATGTCTCTCCAGCTCCAACCCACTGTGTACCACCNCGCACCTGTCTCTGCGACAGGTTGCCTCGCCCATCCCGCTGGGTGTTGGGTGGGTGCAGGGGCTGGCAGAGAGGTTGCCTCCTCTCCTCACTCCCCTCCTTCCAGCTCCAGCCCTGTTTCAGTCCCTTGTCTTCCCCAAAGACAAGAGAAGGAAAGGAGCCACCAAAAATGTCTCTCCAGCTCCAACCCACTGTGTACCACCATCACACACACACACACACCATGTATGTGTCCCTCTCCTCAACAAGAAGAGAAACCAATTTCACACCATTAAATGCGTCCAAATGGAGCTCCATCATTTGCTGAAGCTCGTCCCTCCTGCAGGCCTATCATTTATTCAAGCCCCACCCTATTTGAGGAGCCAGCACCTCAGCCTCCACTGGTGCTGGAAAGAACAGAGGCAGCTTCTCCACACCTGCAATGACTGATTTGCACCAAACCACTCTAATTAGCACTTCCACGCTGTGATTAGGCTTCCAGGGGAAACATGCCAAATGCCATTAATTATGGATGTGATCTTAAATTATTCACTTGGAAATTTTTTTTTTCTTGATGTGCCCCTTTCATCTCCCACTAACTTTTTGTCACATCCAAGAATAGATCCAATTAAGCCTCCAAACGTGGAAGTTTGTTATGTTAAAGAAAAGGTAAACTGAAAATGACTCACTTCTTCTTCCGCCTGTTGTGGTGGTGGTGGGGATCCAGAAGCAACCAAACGCAGGAAAGGGGATGTGTTTTTCTTCCATCTCTTTCCTCTCTGCAGAGCTTGGTGCGTGTGGCTTATCCGTGCTGCCTTGCTCATCCTTATGGATGGGGATCTCTTAGGTGGGTTCCTTAGAAGTAGATCCGGAACTGAGAATTCAGATGCAAAAGATGTAATTAGGAACCTGGAAGGGAATCATGGAAACAGGACAAGGAAGGGGAGGCAAGGCGCGATTTCAGGGCACATCCCAGCCTCAGCCTGATCCCACAGGGAGCTCTGAAGAACAAGTGACACCTTCACTTTTCTAAGGCAAGGGAGGTGGGTTTTCAGACCTCTGCACGGGTCAGTCATTGGCTAAGGGCTGCTGGGAGCCAGAGAGGGTGTAAACTCCCAGGCACTTGACTGCTGACTGTAAGGGTAGACCAAACAATTCCCAAAGGAAGGTCTCTGATGAGGATAGCAGTCATGGGCCATTAGAAGCTACATTGGACTTTGATGTTGGTCCAGTGGTTGAGAATCCGCCTGCCAATGCAGGGGACATGGATCTAGCCCTACTTGGGGAAGATGCTACATGCTGTGGGGCAGCTAAGCCCGTGTGCCTAGAGCCGGTGCTCTGCAGCAGGAGAAGCCACCGCCATGAGAAGGCTGAGCACCACATCTGGAGCGGAGCCCAGGTTGCTGCAACTTGAGAAAGCTAGCACGCAGCAGCGGAGACCCGGCACAGCCAAAGACAGATACATTAATTAAAGAAAAAACAGCAACAACACTAAATAGAAGCTGGAGACTGGCCGCACAGAATCTCCACTAAATGGGGATCAACAGAACAGAGCCCCCAGAAGTCAGCATGCCCGTGTGTGATCTGTGGGCGCAGATTCTCCAAGCACCCATGTAGACCCAGCGCTGATATCCCCTGCTGTAGAGACACAGGAATCAACACTCTGTGTCAGAAACTGGCCTAATGCAAGTGAAAAGAAAAACAGGACGGTGCCCAGATTAAATGCAGAATTGAGTGTTTGAAATGTGATGACTGGAAGAAGTGAANCTCCAAGCACCCATGTAGACCCAGCGCTGTATCCCCTGCTGTAGAGACACAGGAATCAACACTCTGTGTCAGAAACTGGCCTAACGCAAGTGAAAAGAAAAACAGGACGGTGCCCAGATTAAATGCAGAATTGAGTGTTTGAAATGTGATGACTGGAAGAAGTGAAAGTGAAAGTCGTTCAGTCGTGTCTGACTCTTTGAGACCCCATGCACTCTAGCCCACCAGGCTTCTCCGTCCTTGGGATTCTCCAAGCAAGAATACTGGAGTGCATAGCCATTCTCTTCTCCAGGGGATCTTCCAGACCCAGGGATCGAACCCTGTGTCTCCTACAATGCAGGCAGATTCTTTACTGTGATGACTGGAAAGGTTCATAAACGTAAAGAATGTTTCCTGGGAGAGAGAAAACTGACTTGGGCTCAAGAAGATGAGAAGAAAAAACAAAGATTCCTTCCCTATAGTGCTGCACTAAAACCAGACTCCCATCTGATTTCTCATTTAAGCCGTAAAATGACACCCTGAGGTGGTATAATACACCCATTTTATAAATGAGAAAAATTGAGGCTCAGAAAGGTCATGGGCTGACTTGTCCAAGGTGCTCAAGTGCCATGTAGAGAAGCGGAGTCTTGAGTTGCTGGCTTTAGATTTTAATGCCTGTGTTCTCCATGACACCACACTGTCTCCCAGGGGGTAGGAGCTTGCAGGGCAGAGAGGACGATGAAGGGCATTCCAGGTGGAGAAGAGCAGCAAGCAGTCTTGGAGGCTGAAGTGGGCATGTCATGTCAAGATGATGAGGGAAGCAGCTGGTTTGATTAACAGCCGTGTTATTGTAGCCTTGAAGGAAGGTCCTTCCCATCCCACGTCACAGGGGAATTCTTGAGTCTTCCTCTAGAAGGAAGGAATCCAGGCCTAGCAGCAAGCCCATGTGGAAGTAACTGTCCATATTAGCCTTTTAGAGTCAACAGGAGTCACGTAGGCAGCAATCCACAGGAGGCTGGGAGCCAGAAGGGTGCACAGGGCAGGAAGGACACTGTTGGTCAGAGACGCAGACCAAAAAGGCTGGCTCCATATGTCAGCATAGGTCAGCAGCCAAGAGCGGCATCAGACAGCTTGAGACGCTCCACAGCAGTCACTGCTGCCTCCTGTCCCATCTCAGCTTCAGAGTGGCATCAGAGAAAGAGCGACTGTCTGTCCAGTTCACCAGACATTCAGTTAGCATCTCCTAAGTACCAGACACAGCCACCCAGTGTCCCATACACTACAACCGGGGGATTTTTTTTTATATCTGCCTAAGTAATCATTAGCATTCCTCCTTTCAAAAGGAGGAGCCGAGTTCCCTGGAAGGGGGGTTGTACTTCATGATTCTTCTTTCCTGGTCAGTAGAACTGTAGTGGAAGTGCCAATAACTTTATAATTTCCAAAGCTAGCTCATAAAGATACTGCTAGCTCCGTCTCCCTCACTCTCTTGAGTTGCTCACTCTGGGGAGAGCCAGCCAGCTTCGAGGCACTCCTGCAGCCAGGAGGAGGCTGCCCTGAGGAAGAACAACGCCTCCTGCCAAGCACAGCCTCGGCGCAGCAGCCTCGTGAGGGAGCCATGCTGGAAGCTGCTGCTTCTCCTCCCAGGCTCCTCCAGCCCCAGCCAGGCCTTTCAGTGAAAACATCCTTGGCCAGTGTCTTACAGACAGCCTTGTGAGAGATCTCTAGCCAGTACTACCCAGCTAAGCTGCAGCCGAGTTTCTGACCCAGAAACCATAGATAATGTTGCTTTCTTTTTTATTTTCATTTATTTATTCAATTGTGGCATGTAGGATCTTTGATCTTTTAGTTGTGGCATGTGGGACCTAGTTCCCTGACCAGGGACCGAACTTAGAAGAGTGTAGAGTCTTAGCTAGGAGAAGGCAATGGCATCCCACTCCAGTACTCTTGCTTGGAAAATCCCATGGATTTTCCATGGGCTGGGCTGCAGTCCATAGGGTCGCTGAGTTTGACACGACTCAGTGACTTCACTTTCCTGTTTCACTTTCATGCTTTGGAGAAGGAAATGGCAACCCACTCCAGTGTTCTTGCCTGGAGAATCCTGGGGATGTTGGATCCTGATGGGCTGCCGTCTATGGGGTTGCAGAGAGTCAGACACGACTGAAGTGACTTAGCAGCAGCAGCAGCAGCAGCAGAGTCTTAGCTAGTGGACCACTAGGGTAGCCCCTATTGTTTTAAGCCACCAAGTCTTCAGGTAACTCATCAAGCAGCAATAACTAATAATACAGGTCAGGACAGAGTGTCAGGACCTATTGAAAATGGGCCTTCTTTTTTCCATCTAAGGAACCACATCAGCACCACACTAATGATACAGAATAAATTGTATCCAGAAGTTTTTGCAAATCCTGGGCAGTTTTGCTGAAAATTCTCTGGAAGGGAGAGGAGTAAGGTAAGAATTACATCTCACAGAAGAGGCCCAAGGGCTTTCCAGGTTGTACCAGTAGTAAAGAACCCGCCTGCCAACGGTGGAGATGCAGGTCCAATCCCTGGGTTGGGAAGATACCCTGGAGGAGGACATGGCAACCCACTCCAGTATTCTTACCTGGAGAATCCCATGGATAGAGGACCCCAGTGGGCTACAGTCCATGGGATCACAAAGAGTGGGACATGACTGAAGCAACTTAGCACACAGACCCAAACTCCTAAAAAATCTCCTTTAACCTCCTCTTCCTTCTAAAAAATGCTCTCTAGATGTCTCTGCTTTTCCCAGAGCTCTAGCCACATGTCACGCCTCCACGATGCTTCTATGGGTAGTGCTGCTAAGCCATGTTTGTTTTGTCAAATGCACAGCAAACCAAAACGCTAAGACACCAGGATTTGCAGCAAATAGAGGGTTTATTTGCAAGTCAGCCATTCAAGGAGACAGGAGGAGAAATCTCAAATCCTCCTCTCTGCAGGCAAGGGCCTCAGGTGTTTATGGGATGAAGAATAAATAAGCAGGGCAGTCTCAGGCCTGTGGACGTGGGGCCCTTGGGGCACAGTGATTGGGAAAAGGTGCAGTAATTACCTTCTGTTCAGGTATTAACTAAAGAACGGCTTCACACGTGCTCTAAGTGCCCTAAGGACGCTAGTGCATGCCCAGTTGAAGGGTCAGGGATCCCATTCGATCTTAACCTGTTCCACTTGAGCTAGGCAACTGATTCCAAGTTCCTGGGAAATGGTTTCGTGAACATCTTATCGTTTAGGATACTTGCTGCTTGGAGGACAGGTAAGTCTTAAAACAACCTGGATGAGTGAAGGCAGATGAAAGGGATCTAAGTACCAGAGCGGTAGCACCATTCCAATATCCCGCTCCACCTGTCACTGTGGCCATGACGCCAGAGGCGTCAGCACTCAGGACAAACCTCTGGAAGGTGGGGACAGCTGTGGCCCTTCAGTAGGCTGGCCCTGCCGTCAAGGTGGGAGCAGCAGTGGACACTTGTGCAAACTCAGTGTGAATCCAGGGGAGGGCGTTACTGCTGGCTGGGCGTCATGGAGCTTTATGGAGCGGTGAGTGAGAGAGTGGAGAAGTGAGAGACGCCAGGCGGGGAGGGAACCTAAGGCTGAGACCTCAGGTTGTGCAAAGGTATAAAGGCATGGCCACAGTGCTTGGCACCGTGAGGGCTGGTGGTGTGTTTGGGGGCTGGTGCCCCATGACTCCTGCTCCTAAGAAGAGAGAGAACCCCAGGATCCAGAGGGCTCTGGCCAAACTGCCCAGGCTTCAGGGGCAGATGTTGAGATTTCCAGGGCAACTCTAGCTCACCTGAACCTTGAATTGTTGTTCTTTTATTGGAAAACAACCCGGTTTGGGGTTCACTTTGATTTCTAAGTGGTAGCGAGGGCTTTGCCCAGCCGGTTCACCCCTCTGGGCCTCAGTTTACTCCTCTGCATACAGGGCCAGGACTCTCAAGCTGTAATTAGTTCAGAATCACACAGAGAGAGGGTTAAATGCTGATTCCTGGGCCCCGGCCCCAGAGGGTCTAAGTCCTCAGAGTCAAGGCAAAGCCTGGGAACCTGCCGTGTAACAGGGGTCCCGGGGGCTTCAGCCACAAGTGGCCCTCATGTTAGCTTCCTGAGCTGTCTTGATGTGAAGAACCACCTGGGGAGTTGTGAAAAGCACAGATCTCTTCCCTGAAGGCTCAGGTCTGGGGAGCAGGCCTAGGGCGGTGATTCTCAAAGTGGAGTCCCAGGGCAACAGCAGCCGGCCCACCTGGGGATTTGTTAAACTTGCACGATGCCAGGTCCCACACTCGGCTCCTGAGGCTCAGTCTCCAGGACCAGGGTGCTCATTTGTTTGAACAAGCTCTCCAGGTGAGTCTGATGCCTGCTGACATGACAGCTGTGGCCCAGGATTTGAATTGCTTAATGACGACGGCAGGTGGTTGGTAGCATTGGACAGGGTTGGGAGGCCTTACAATCATCGAGGTTCACGCAGCTCCTGGTGCCCAAGGTTCCCGAAAGGCCTGGCTGCTCCTCAGCTTGCCTTTGGTCTTCTCCAGAAAAAGAGTATCCAGGAAAGTCACTGCTTTCCCTTTCACAAGCAAGTAATTTTCAAAAGAGCTGGGGACCCAGTAATTGAAACCCCCACCTCACAGCCTGCTCACAACAACTGCTCTTCCATACCTGGCTGCCAATGCTCCCCTAAGCAGCAGCAGAGGCCACAGAGAAACTTCCAGAATCCAAGATTTACTATGAATGAGCCTGGGTCAGCAGGGGCTACTTCCTTTTATTAATTCTTTCCTGCCGGCTGACATCTCATTTTCTGGAAGCCGACCCATGGAGCCCGGCTCCCCCGCCCTTTCCTACCAGCTTCCACTCTCCTGCTTTCCTCCCTGCCAGGAGAGAGCATCCCTGCTAAGAATAACAAGGAGAGCTGAGCATGCTCTGGGCCCACCAATCATCAGAAAAGTGAACCGCTCCCTCTGCTCCCCTTTCAACTTGTTTTTAAATTCTGAGGCAAACCCATTAACTCAGGACTGACAGGGAAGGGAGGTTCCTGCAGGGCTGAGGGTGAAACCCAGGTTTGTCAAAGAAATGGAATACTGGTCTGGCAGGGTGGTCTGATTAGCTGTGATCTTGGAGGAGTGACTTTATCCCGAAGCCTCATACCTTCTGTGGTGTGTGGGGGTGGGAGTTCTCTGTAAATTAGGGGTCATCATAAACACCCTTCCAATGAGAGCACTGTGGCTGCACCTTGCAGACTAGAGACAGCTGTAGGTCCTTCCTCTGCGTGTGTGCCTGCTCAGTCGCTCAGCTGTGTCCAACTCTTTGCAACTCTATGGACTAGAGCGCACCAGGCTGCTCCGTCTGTGGCATACTCCAGGTGGGAACACTGGAGTGGGTGGCCATTTCCTTCTCACGGGGATCTTCCTGGCCCAGGGATCAAACCTGGATCTCCTGCATTGAAGGCAGATTCTTTACCATCTGGGCCACCAGGGAAGTTTCACTTTAACACTTTACCCTTTCTGATTATTCAGCTAATGATGTTTCACTCTGATCCATGCTCTTCCAGTTATTTACATCTACTATAGGCACAGAGTGAAACTGCCGTATAATAGAGGGCAAGTGCCTCTTCTCCACTCTGCAGTCAACGGCATCATATCAGGAGCTTGAAACTGGCCCTGCTGGGAATATTTATACCTTGGAAATTGACAAACACTGTAAATCACAATTGATCCTCCCCTCCTCCAGAGAGTGGACTGCCAGCCTAGCAATGCTGGCAGCCCCCTGCAGAGTGGATCTGAGGCAGGAGCTCCCTTTCAAGTCTGCTCTCAGATGGCCCCTGAGTCTGGAGGAGGGGGAGATAGGAGTTGGTGCTGAGGACAATGGCAGAGCCTGGCAGAGGCAGTGAGGGTACTCTGGGCAGGGTCTCCAGCCCTGCCTCCTCCCTGGAGCCACCCTGACTGCGTGCTTGTCTGTCCTCCCTCCAGGGTGAACAGCAGCCAACTCGTTATCCCACTACTGCAGCTCAGGAGGCAGTCTGAACTCCTTGGAGTGCCTAGCCCCATTCCTGCAGCCTCCCAGGGATGATGATAATACTAGCAATTTACATTCACTGCTTTTTAAATTCTCTCAACAACCTTGATCAAGTAGACATGGCCATCTTCCTCATCTCATGGAAAGGGAATCTAAAGCACAGAGAGATTTAGTAACTTGTGCAAGGTTGCACAGCTGTTACTAAATCCAAGCTGGTACTACTCACTGCGTGACAGGCCAGTAAACTGAGTGATGAAGTGTTGGGGCNGGAAAGGGAATCTAAAGCACAGAGAGATTTAGTAACTTGTGCAAGGTTGCACAGCTGTTACCAAATCCAAGCTGGTACTACTCACTGCGTGACAGGCCAGTAAACTGAGTGATGAAGTGTTGGGGCAAGGACCAGCCAGCAGATGGAAAAGATGGTGGGCTAGTATTGCAAAGAACCATCTTACCCCAGCTGGAACTCAGGCTTCTTTTATAGTAAAAGGGGAGGGGTGTGGTTAGCTATTGCAAACTTCTTGGTGTCAAAATCCTTCATTCCTGCAGCTATCCCTGTAGGTCTGGTCACTATGTTCCTATACACCTACAGCAACGTGAATGTTTGTTCTGCAACTTTTTATCTCTATGTGAATGGCGNGGGGGCCTGTCTCTGCTTCTGTAAACAGCACCCCTGTCTTCCACAGCTCTTCTTTATTCTGCATCCTCACCACTTCCTAGGCACCGAGGGGAGTAGGGTTGGATGGTGGTGGTGCTGGAGGGGGGCCTGTCTCTGCCTCTGTAAGCAGCACCGCTGTCTTCCACAACCCTTCTTTCTTCTGCATCCTCACCATTCAGTCTTGTTGGCTTTGTTTCTTCTGCAGGCAATTACTGATGGAGTGATTTATAAATTACAAGGTGTTTACTGCTCTTGGAGAAAGCACAGGCTAGTTGTCAACAGAATTTACTGAGAAATTAAGTGGTAAGACGGATTAAAGCCCAAGGAAGGACCCAGAGTGGGAGGAGCTTTCCTGGGGAGCTGGAGCTGTTCGTGCATATTTTCACTGTAGTTTCCCAGTGCAGTGGCTGCCCAGGGAGGCAAGGAGCCTGCTCTGCCTCCTTGGGTTGAACCTAAGTTTCCCCCTTGTGTCTGCTCTGGGGACCCAGTCAGTTTGATTCTGTTGCAGAAAAAAAAAAAAAAAATTCACTGTATTTCTCTTCTTAACAAACACTGAGATTTCTTTTTCATGGTAAATCAAACCAGACTGCTCAGGCTTGATTGACTCCATCTTATTGGCGCCTCAGTTTCCTCAATTGGAAAAGGTAATTCCTGCTTTATGGGATGGCTGTGAAGTGTAGAAATGAAGAACCTAAAGAGTCTGACAATTGATGTGGAAGCTGATCAGACCTAGGTCAATCCTCCCACAGATAACAGAGTTGACCATCCTGCCCAGGCAGCCGCAGCTCTTCTGTAAACTGGTCAGCCTGATTTGCCTGGATTCTCCCTTTGTGATTTAACAGCTGTTGATGCTGCTAAAAGGCTGCCTCTGCTGGAAGACAGTGATAATTGTACTTGGTGCTGCCTGGGGGAGGGGTGGAGGGAGTCTGCTCCGCCGGAGCCTTTAGCCCTTTGTGGTGTGTGCTCATTTGCATTAGAATCGGGAGCATCTCTTACCCTCCAGCTGTAGCTGGAGAAGTTAGTGAGAGGCTGTGGATCAGGCTTGTCTTTGGAGTGCTGGTAACTGATGCAGAGGATCAGAGGAGCAAGTCAGAAGCACTTCCTCAAAAGGGGTGACAATACAGGTGGCTCAGAGTGTGTCCTTCAAGGGCAGCACTAGCCAGTACTAAGAGCAGAGCTTCTGAACAGGCAGCTTTAGGCTGGGCTCTAAACTGAGCTTTACCACCTACCAGCTGGACAGCCTTGGGCAAGATACTTGGCCTCTCTGTGCCTTAGCTTCTTTAATGGAAAATGGGGATCGATGTGTGTCCTGATGAAGATTTCGTGAGTCAGTACAGGTCAGGAGGCTAGAATAAGGCCCAGGACATATAAGCAGCATAACACATGTCACCTACCATCACCAGCGTCAGCTTCACCTGCATCATCTCCTCCTCCTCCATCATCATCATCTTCCTAAAACAGTTGTGTAGTGAGAGGAACCTTGGACTAGGGAAGGCAGAACTAGAACTAGCATTCAATTATTATTATCATTTTTTCAAAAGTATTATTCCAAATGGTATGTGTGACGAGGCAGAAACATCCTTATGTTAGGGGAAGCACACTGATTGAGACCACCCACCCTGGCCAGGCACCATGAGTTGTTTTATGACAGGAGATCCTGATAAGGAATACGGAACTAATCAGCCACCACCAACCAGAGGAGTTTGGGAAAGGTCTAAACGAGACACTGCGTGTCCGTCCACTTCCCAGAATCCCTCTCTCTAGCATCCATCTTGGCTGAGCGATGCGGGGGACCACCAGGAAAGGCTCTGAATTAGAAGGATTGGTCAAAGACCACCCAGAAACTAATCCCATCACCATAAAACCCGACATTGCGAGCCACTCAGCAGAGCAATTCTCCTGGGTTCCCTTACCCTGCTGCTCTCCACCCGGGTGCCCTTTCCCAATAAAATCTCTTGCTTTGTCAGCAAATGTGTCTCCTCAGACACTTCATTTCCGAGTATTAGACAAGAGCCCAGTTTCGAGCCCTAGAAAGAGTCCGCCTTCCTGCAACACACTTCACCAAAAGAGACAAAGTTCATGGGGGAGCAAGGGCAAGGTGAGTGTACAGAAGGCTCCCTGTGAGGTCCTGTGGGGCTTCTGGTGAGTGTGAGTGAGTGAAAGTCACTCGGTCATGTCCGACTCTCTGCGGCCCCATGGACTGTAGCCAACCAGGCTCTCTGTCCATGGGATTCTCCAGGCAAGATTACTGGAGTGGGTTGCATTCCCTTCTCTAAGGGGTTTATGGAGGGGGTCGTTATAGCAGCTCTCAGCTCTCTGAAAATATGATCAGTCGCAGAATTCACTGACAGTTGCAAAATAGATGACCCTCCCCCAACCCAAACAGAAGGTTGAATAAAAGAAGTCAGATGCAAAAGAGTGCATGCTGTGAGATGCCATTAAATAATAAGTACACAAACAGGCGAAACTAGTCCATGCTGTGATCAGTCAAGATAATTGTTATCCTTGGGGGTGGGGCGATGAATAGAAAGATGGTAGGGCAGGGTCCCCTGCTGGGGGGGGGGGGGNATTGGCTCTATTCCCCCATGCTGTGCTATACGTCCTTCTAAACCAATTCTTTTTCCTCACCTGTTTCCAAAAACACAGGATCAGGTTAGATGATCACTGTGGATGCTATCATGGCTGTGGTATACAATGGATTTTTCCAAAATGTGAGCCATGAAAAAATACGTAATTATTTGGTGAGTCAGTGTAGGGTTTGGCAGAATAGGATGTTTTCTTGAAATTTTGTGTGTGTGTGTGTGTACACATGCAAGCATACTGGGTCCCTGTGCCTGAGGGAGGAACGGAATAGGCCGAGCTGACTATATCTTGTGAAAGAAGGAGACTCCATCTTGTACCTTAAGTGAGCTTTGGACTCTCTGCCTGGCAGCCTTGGGGATAACATACCTATGGCCAAACTGGCCTCCTGGACTGATAGACACCAGATTCCATACCAAGATTTCCCGTTGCCAAACAGAATAAGAATGTAATAATTCCCTGTGTAGTCAACCACCTTTGTAATCTTGATGGCACCCATTGGTGTAGGCTACAATGTATAACCAGCTGACCCTCCTGATTATGATCATGGCTGTAACCAGCTTATATCTCCCTTTAACTCTTTCCAGGCTAGGTTTAAGGAATTTGGGAATGTGGACATGAGTAGTACACTTAAGGTATATAAGGTTTTCACAAAAGTCAGTCGGGGTCGTTGGCTAAGAGGAGACTCTGCCTTGGGCCCAGCGATGTAATAAACTACACTCCACTATTCTGCATCGTCCTTCTGAGTGAGTTTGTTTCCCAGAACACGTGGCTACCACATGCCAATCACTTCAATGAGAATAATTTGAGCAGGGCTTCATGGTCTGTTAATGAGGCAGAGAATAGAGAAATCAAAGATGCAGGACCAGGACTTGGCAGTTGCAGGGCTGTTACTACCACTCAGACAAAAGGAATGTGGGGAGGGAGTGCTTTCCAGAATCCAACAAGGGGGTCCTGTAGAAAAGGCCACTCTGAGAGGAGCAATGGCCTTCCTTGGAGGGGCGGCCAGGCTGATGAGACCCGGCAGGAAGGAAGCCAGGAGAGAAAATACCCCAACTTCACCCTCCACCCTTCCGTGTCCTACCAGGGCTGCCCACTGGCAGAGCGTCCCAGAGGCCAGCGGGCAAGAAAAAACCCTGGCACAGTGCCCTGCTGTTCCTGGGGCAGAGGGACCCCAAGGGGTGAAGGGACAGTTTCTAGCACAGAAAAATGTCACACCTTCCTGTGGTGCAGTCAAGTACTCTTGACAGCCATTGTCCACTGGAGACCAAGGAGGGTGTGGAAATCTGCATGGGTTTGAAGTCAGCCAGAATTAGGCTTGAATCCTGGCCCTGCCACCTGCAGGCTGGACAGACTACAGGTAGTATGAGAGCTGGGACGATGATGCTCACTATGTAGTTTGAAAATGCCGGGTACCTGGTATGTTTAGCATTCATCCTGTGCTCTCTGTGTGGCAGTAGGAATGAGTCTCTCGGAGGACAGGCAGCCCTGTCTAGGCACCGAGGGGAGAAGGGCTGGTTGGTGGTGGTGCTGGAGGGGGGCCTGTCTCTGCTTCTGTAAACAGCACCCCTGTCTTCCACAGCTCTTCTTTATTCTGCATCCTCACCACTTCCTAGGCACCGAGGGGAGTAGGGTTGGATGGTGGTGGTGCTGGAGGGGGGCCTGTCTCTGCCTCTGTAAGCAGCACCGCTGTCTTCCACAACCCTTCTTTCTTCTGCATCCTCACCATTCAGTCTTGTTGGCTTTGTTTCTTCTGCAGGCAATTACTGATGGAGTGATTTATAAATTACAAGGTGTTTACTGCTCTTGGAGAAAGCACAGGCTAGTTGTCAACAGAATTTACTGAGAAATTAAGTGGTAAGACGGATTAAAGCCCAAGGAAGGACCCAGAGTGGGAGGAGCTTTCCTGGGGAGCTGGAGCTGTTCGTGCATATTTTCACTGTAGTTTCCCAGTGCAGTGGCTGCCCAGGGAGGCAAGGAGCCTGCTCTGCCTCCTTGGGTTGAACCTAAGTTTCCCCCTTGTGTCTGCTCTGGGGACCCAGTCAGTTTGATTCTGTTGCAGAAAAAAAAAAAAAATTCACTGTATTTCTCTTCTTAACAAACACTGAGATTTCTTTTTCATGGTAAATCAAACCAGACTGCTCAGGCTTGATTGACTCCATCTTATTGGCGCCTCAGTTTCCTCAATTGGAAAAGGTAATTCCTGCTTTATGGGATGGCTGTGAAGTGTAGAAATGAAGAACCTAAAGAGTCTGACAATTGATGTGGAAGCTGATCAGACCTAGGTCAATCCTCCCACAGATAACAGAGTTGACCATCCTGCCCAGGCAGCCGCAGCTCTTCTGTAAACTGGTCAGCCTGATTTGCCTGGATTCTCCCTTTGTGATTTAACAGCTGTTGATGCTGCTAAAAGGCTGCCTCTGCTGGAAGACAGTGATAATTGTACTTGGTGCTGCCTGGGGGAGGGGTGGAGGGAGTCTGCTCCGCCGGAGCCTTTAGCCCTTTGTGGTGTGTGCTCATTTGCATTAGAATCGGGAGCATCTCTTACCCTCCAGCTGTAGCTGGAGAAGTTAGTGAGAGGCTGTGGATCAGGCTTGTCTTTGGAGTGCTGGTAACTGATGCAGAGGATCAGAGGAGCAAGTCAGAAGCACTTCCTCAAAAGGGGTGACAATACAGGTGGCTCAGAGTGTGTCCTTCAAGGGCAGCACTAGCCAGTACTAAGAGCAGAGCTTCTGAACAGGCAGCTTTAGGCTGGGCTCTAAACTGAGCTTTACCACCTACCAGCTGGACAGCCTTGGGCAAGATACTTGGCCTCTCTGTGCCTTAGCTTCTTCAATGGAAAATGGGGATCGATGTGTGTCCTGATGAAGATTTCGTGAGTCAGTACAGGTCAGGAGGCTAGAATAAGGCCCAGGACATATAAGCAGCATAACACATGTCACCTACCATCACCAGCGTCAGCTTCACCTGCATCATCTCCTCCTCCTCCATCATCATCATCTTCCTAAAACAGTTGTGTAGTGAGAGGAACCTTGGACTAGGGAAGGCAGAACTAGAACTAGCATTCAATTATTATTATCATTTTTTCAAAAGTATTATTCCAAACGGTATGTGTGACGAGGCAGAAACATCCTTATGTTAGGGGAAGCACACTGATTGAGACCACCCACCCTGGCCAGGCACCATGAGTTGTTTTATGACAGGAGATCCTGATAAGGAATACGGAACTAATCAGCCACCACCAACCAGAGGAGTTTGGGAAAGGTCTAAACGAGACACTGCGTGTCCGTCCACTTCCCAGAATCCCTCTCTCTAGCATCCATCTTGGCTGAGCGATGCGGGGGACCACCAGGAAAGGCTCTGAATTAGAAGGATTGGTCAAAGACCACCCAGAAACTAATCCCATCACCATAAAACCCGACATTGCGAGCCACTCAGCAGAGCAATTCTCCTGGGTTCCCTTACCCTGCTGCTCTCCACCCGGGTGCCCTTTCCCAATAAAATCTCTTGCTTTGTCAGCAAATGTGTCTCCTCAGACACTTCATTTCCGAGTATTAGACAAGAGCCCAGTTTCGAGCCCTAGAAAGAGTCCGCCTTCCTGCAACACACTTCACCAAAAGAGACAAAGTTCATGGGGGAGCAAGGGCAAGGTGAGTGTACAGAAGGCTCCCTGTGAGGTCCTGTGGGGCTTCTGGTGAGTGTGAGTGAGTGAAAGTCACTCGGTCATGTCCGACTCTCTGCGGCCCCATGGACTGTAGCCAACCAGGCTCTCTGTCCATGGGATTCTCCAGGCAAGATTACTGGAGTGGGTTGCATTCCCTTCTCTAAGGGGTTTATGGAGGGGGTCGTTATAGCAGCTCTCAGCTCTCTGAAAATATGATCAGTCGCAGAATTCACTGACAGTTGCAAAATAGATGACCCTCCCCCAACCCAAACAGAAGGTTGAATAAAAGAAGTCAGATGCAAAAGAGTGCATGCTGTGAGATGCCATTAAATAATAAGTACACAAACAGGCGAAACTAGTCCATGCTGTGATCAGTCAAGATAATTGTTATCCTTGGGGGTGGGGCGATGAATAGAAAGATGGTAGGGCAGGGTCCCCTGCTGGGGGGGGGGGGGCAGGGTCCTGGTTATGGCCTATTTCTCAATCTGAGTGTGGAATTGTGAGAATTCTTCAAGCTGCATTTATGATATTTATGTGTTTGTGTTTCATTGACAATTGCAAATAAAAGTGGTTGCTTGGTGGAAGCATAGCTTTTCAAAACACTGTGTCTATAAGTGACTTTCTTTTCAGTTTTATTGAAGTGTAGTTGAGCTACAGTGTGTTAATTTCTACTGTGCAGCAAGGTGATCCAATTACACACATATATCTTTCTTCATCTTCTTTTCCACTGTGGTTTATCGCAGGATATTGAACATAGTTCCCTGTGCTATACAGTAGGACCTTCTTGTTTATCCATCCTCTATTTCAGAGTTTGTATCGACGAGCCCCCAGTCCCAGCCCTTCCCTGCGCCACCCTGTACCCTGGCAACCATGTCTGCCCTCTATGTCTGTAGATCTGTTTCTGTTTCGTAGATAAGTTCATTTGTGTTCTCTTTTAGATCCCACATATAAGTAATACAAGGTATTTATTCGTCTTTCCCTTTCTGATTTACTGCACTTATTAATAGTATGATAATCTCTAGTTGCAGCCATGCTGCTGCAAGCAGCATGTTTTCATTCTTTTTGATTATGGCTGAGTAGTACTCCGTCCTGTGTGCGCACACACCACATCTTCTTTATCCGTTCACCTGTCAATGGACAGTTAGGTTGTCTCCATGTCTTGGCTGTTGTGAATAGTGCTGCTGTGAACATAAGGGTGCATGTATATTTTTGAATTGTAGTTTTATCTGGATATATGCCCAGGAGTGGGATGGCTGGACCATATGGTAGTTCTATTTTTAATTTTTTGAGGAAACTCCATACTGTTTCCCATACGTAGGGACTACACCAATTTGTGTTCCCACCAACAGAGTGACACTTATCATTAATGACAGAAAGAGAGCTAACTGTCACTGGGCATGTGCTTCAATCACTGGCGTATATTTCCCTCACCACCATCGTGAGGTGGGTGGCACCCCACCTTTAGAGTGAAGCAGCTGAGGCTCACTGAGGTTCAGTAACTTCCCAGCACCCCAGATCCCTTCCTGGCGGAGCACACTGCTTCATGAGTCCTCACTCATCCACCCTCACAGCTAGTAGTGAACACCCTGAGGATACAGCACAGAATCTGGTACACAGCCAATGCTCGTGAGTGAGGGAGGGAGGGAGCAAGCACGTCATTTTCGTCTCCCCTCTTATTCCGATTGCACTTATGCGCGGCTCCAAACTGCATTTAATTGCTTGCTGTTGCTAGGGCTAAAACGTTCTGTCACTTGGGCCTGCCTGCGCCTCCAAGCTGCACGATTGTGTGATGTGACTGAGGGATAAAGAGAAGATACTTCTGTCCTGCTCTGGAGAACAGACGGGGTGGAAGAGGGAGGAGGGGCAGGTGTGAGCCAGGGTCGGGGAGGGCTGGAGAACGATGCCAGCACCTGGGGACCTCCCACTTGCCCGACCCTGTGCTACAGGGCAGCTCCCCACTAGCTATCTATTTTGCGCACACTAATCCAACCCCTGGGAGCAGGAAATGGCAGCCCACTCCAGTATTCTTACCTGGAATTTCTCATGGACAGAGGAACCTGGTGGACTCCAGTCCATGAGTTCGCAGAGTCAGACATGACTCATCAAATGAGCATGCATTCATAGCCCAAACCCTCAAGTTCTTAATCCAGCACCTGGAGGGAAAATGAGTGAGTGGCTCCCAAACAGAAGCATCTCCTCCCCCACTCCAGGGTCTCACTTCTGTCCCTGTCCTGGGCAGGGACCCTTTCCCATCCTAATGAATTCAGGTCAACAGTTAGCCCAAGTTGTGGGCAATTTCCCACAAAGCCTGCAGGTGTACTCTCCCTGCCAAAAGCCTGTTTCTCTGGGTGAGACTTTAGTGGACACCAGAAAGTTCCTGGGGAGATGGCACTCTCCTCCAATCCCCCAGAGTTCTTTCCATCTCCCTCTGGGATTGCTGGGGCCCTGGCTGTCCTGCCCTTTGGGAGGATCCTGTCTTTCCGCCACTGCTTGTATTATACTGAGTCAACATTCAATGAATAATGAATAATAATAATAATAACTTGAGGAAATTTATGCCCTAGCTTCAACTGGGTCCAACGCATAAAGGGAAAACTCACTGTAAATTATACCCTGGGACTCGCAAGTGAATAATGCAGGCGCCTTTCCCCAGAGACCTCCAAATCAACTCATTTAAATCAATAAATCCCACTTTCCTCTGTGCCCGAATAACAGGCTTATTTATGTGTCTTGAAATTGGCCGAAATATCTGAGCAAGGGAACAGAGCAATTAGATTCCTTCTGTAGACAGAGAGCTCTTTGAGATACAGTCTGAGCTTGCTAACTCTTATTTTGGCTGATCGTAGGAAAAGAAAGGGGATAGAAAGCCACAATAACATTGAATTCAACCCGACCAATGGATTATTTCTAAATGTACAAGCTGCCAAATAACCAAATTGACTGAATTTTTCACTTTCCAGTCAGTTCTTCTGTCTTTTCTAGCCTAAATACCCTGATTTAGACCAGTCTTTCTTGACAAAGTCCTTGCAGAACTAAGACTAGAAAATAGTTGGTTCTGACAGGTCTCCTACTGACACTCTTGAAACTGTGGACTGAAGTTTACAATATTTAAGGAAATGGGGGGCTCTGGCACTGACCTGTGGGAGGGGGCTGTGGCTTCCCCGCTACCCCAGATGGTCAACTTTTTCATTTCTATATCTCAGGGTGGTAGGTGTTGGGGGGAATCCTGAAGGAGAAGCAAGGCTCAACACAGCCACGGGGATGAAAGCATTTTGATATTTCAGTAGTACCAAGGGCTGACCATCTAGCCTGCTTCTATGTACTGTGAACAGCTGGGGAGGGGTGGGCTCTAAGCTGCCTTTTGTGAGTCATTTGTTCCTGTTCTTTCCCTCTCAGCTAATTTTTCTTGCTCAGTCATATAGTCATGTCCGACTCTTTGTGATCCTATGGACAACCCGCCAGGCTCCACTGTCCATGGGATCTTCCAGGCAAGAATACTGGAGTGGGTTGCCATTCGCTTCTCCAGGGCATCTTCCCAACCCAGAGATCAAACCCAAGCCTCCTGCATTGACAGATGGCGGCTTTACCACTAGGGCCACCTGGGAAGCCCAATTCTTCTTAGACTGTCCCTGGTCTGTTTGTCATCTCCACTCCAGCTCACGCGGCAGGGGTCCAGTGCAATTATGATGTTAACCATTCAGAGTTAGGTCAGACTCCCTAAATTGAGGGCACAGTCATCCAACATGGTTGCCCTCATTTCAGACACTAGCCCCAGTCTGAAGGGTTCTCAGAGCCTCCTGTACGTCTCACCAGCTGGCTACAAATCCAAGGCTACCATGACCTCATCAAGTTTGATAATTCACTAGAGTGACTCAGAACTAAGGACGGTGCTTTACTTATGCAATAACTACAGTTTTATTATAAAGGGTACACAGCAGGACCAGCTCCCCCCCAACCCCCCCAAGCCACAGAGGAAGTCCGGGAGGGCCCCAAACGTGAAGCTTCCGTGTCCTCCAGATGCATCACTCTTGCAGCTCATGTTGAGTGTTGCCAATCTGAGAAGTTCACTGAGCCATGGTGTCCGGGTTTTTACTGGGATTTCATCATGTGGGCATGATTGAAACAGTGGCCACGTGATTGAACTCAATCTCTAGTTCCCTGCCCCTTCCAGGAGCTCTGGCTGATATGTGGCTCCAAGCCCCAACCATCTAATTAAATATTTCATCTTTCTGGAGAGGCCAGCCCCCATCCTGAGTCATCTTGTGAGCATAAACTCAGGTGTTGTCTAAGGTCCCACCATGAATAGCATGGGAAATTCCAACATGTAGAGGTTCCTTCCCAGGACCCAGGAATGGATTCTTTTATTATATAACATATGGTTTAAATGAACATGCTTAAGCTGAGGCCTGGCTGCTGGGTCCAGTAGGTATATGCTAGAAGGGTATTATGAGTTTGTGTGTGTGTGTGAGCGTATGTGAATGTGAGTGAGCGGCACATGGAGGTGTCCGAGAAAGTATTATATGGAGTAAGGGCTGGCTGATGAAGCAGGGAGAGCCTTGGGTTGGAAGTCGAACACTAGCCTTGGACTGGATGGCATGTTATCCTCAAGGAGGGGCAAGGACAGTAGTTGTTCTGCCTCCAAAATCAGCTGTGTGCTCTTAGGGGTTTGCCTACAGGCTGGAGGAGAGTAGGTCTGAGAGAGACCAGAGGATGGAAAGAACTGAGGAGTAGGTGGAGACATCTCATAGGAAATGGAATGTCAGAGTTGGGAAAGGCCTCTGTCCATGGTCTTGCCTGTGCCTGTGTGTGTGCATGTGAACGTGTATTTGTGCCTATGTACACACCAGGGCTTCCCTGGTGGCTCAGACGGTAAAGAGTCTGCCTGCAGCGCGGGAGACTAGGGTTTGATCGCTGGGTAAGGAAGAACCCCTGGAGAAGGAAATGGCAACCCACTCCAGTATTCTTGCCTGGAAAATCCCATGGACGGAGGAGCCTGGCAGGCTACAGTCCATGAGGTTACAAAGAGTCAGGCACGACTGAGCGACTTCACTTTCTTTCTTTCCTTTCTTACACATGCATGAGTGTGTGTGTGCAGGAAAATGGGAAAGACAAGCTAAGCTGATGTGCTCTTCAGCTCTGGGGTGCAAACTGAACCCACGGCTGATGAATGGCACACCTCTCACCATCACTCTCAGCGAATGGAAACACTGAGATTTTTTGCTCTCTGTGCCCGTAACCTTGCTTTCTGTTAGATTCTCAGGAAGGGGATATACTTCTATCAGTGGATCATGCTGGCACTAGAAGCTGCAACCACAGGGTGGTCAATCTGGGCTCCTCCTGCCAGTGGACCAGCAAGCACAGAAAGGAGTGCCTCTAAGTCGGAGTAATTGGTCCTGCTCTTCACGAGGAGCTNGCGAATGGAAACACTGAGATTTTTTGCTCTCTGTGCCCGTAACCTTGCTTTCTGTCAGATTCTCAGGAAGGGGATATACTTCTATCAGTGGATCATGCTGGCACTAGAAGCTGCAACCACAGCGTGGTCAATCTGGGCTCCTCCTGCCAGTGGACCAGCAAGCACAGAAAGGAGTGCCTCTAAGTTGGAGTAATTGGTCTTGCTCTTCACGAGGAGTTGGGGTTGCTGGTACGTGTCAGGAGCAGGGAGGAACCTGCTCAAGGAACCAGGAACCTGCTGAGCTATCTCCTGGGCTTCTGTGCCTGGTCATGGTCAAATACAACTGCGGTCGTAGCAGCCTGACAAGGGCAGGGCCGCTGAGAACTCAGAGCCCTTGAGATGAGGCTCAGTGGTATCTCACAGGTGAGCAGCTCAGACCAGCAGGCCAAGGGGGAGGGAGCCCAACATGTGGGCTGGAGGAGGGAGATGATGAATGTTAGCTTAGGTCTCAGGACTAGTTGCAATCACAGAAACTATAGCAAGTTTCACTTACCTTCCTGTATTAAGTTTTGACAGAGATTGCAGGCAGCCACCACTGTGAAGAAAACTTGATGATGGGTTGGACAGGGAGGAAGGCCCAGGAAGGTCTGAGTGGTTCAAGGGGTGGATTGTTTTAGACATGTGTGGGTGCTCAGTCGTGTCTGACTCTTTGTGACTACATGGACTGTAGTCCGCCAGGCTCCTCTGTCCATAGGATTCTCCAGGCAAGAATACTGGAGTGGGTTGCCATGCCCTCCTCCAGGGCATCTTCATGACCCAGGGATCCAACCCATGTCTCCTGGCATTGGCAGGTGGATTCTTTACCACTGCATCACCTGGGAAGCCCCTGGATTGCTCCAGACACCTCTTCTCTATTACTTCACGCCTTCTTATCCCCACCGCTGACTCCAGCCTCTGCTATGGTGAGTGGTCCGTTGCAGGCTACAGCCAGTCTCATGCAACATGATGGGGGTGAGCCCAGGGGTCTTTGTGTCAACAAGCCCTCCAGATGATTCTAAGGTATATCAGGGTTAAGCGTCACTGCCCCAGGATACAGGAAGTACTCAGCAAGTGTTTGCTGAGGGCAGGGATGACTCTGGTGAGCAGACCCACTTCATCCAGTCTACGGGCTCTTTCTCAAATAGAATCCATCTGTGTATTAGGAATTGTGTCACTTTGAGGCAAAGAGGAGTTTCTGTTCCAGCCTGTGAGCCCTGACTTGAGAGCCTGAGGGTCATCATAATTATCCTGACTCAGGCTGCCTGGATGAAGAGGTACCTCGGTGCTTGCTTATCTCAGTATGTATAAGGTGTTAGGGAGGCAGGACTGCCATTTCCTCATGACATCTGAGCTGTTTCCCCCTTCTTGAACAGGGAAACTCAATCAGCAATGTTATGGTAGGTTATTTCAAAGGGTCAAAAAGGGATGGAGCAGAAGAGAGACCTCTGGGAAACCAAACATTCTTGACCTGCAGCAGGAAAGATTAAGGTTAGATCTCAGGAGGGACTTTCTGAAAGCCAAGGAAACCTCTAGGGACCTAAGGAAATTACCAACTTTTCTCTTATAAATGCTTGGGGTTGATCCTTCATGTGGACAGAGGAACTGACCATAAAGCTTTCAGGACCTNTTATTCACAATCATTCTCCAAGAGCCTGCTGTGGAGCAGACATTGGAGGGACCAATAGGATGCTCCTCCCTTCCTCGCTAAGGAGACCGGCTCCGAAACCAAGAAGCCGGGTGCTGGCGATAAGGGCTGAACAGAGCTTACTGGGGGATGATCCAGCAGTGACAGTGGAATCTGTGCTGTGGCAACAGAAACCCAAGTGTAAGGTTCATTCTTAACCCATCAGAGATCTTTTCAACCACCAGTCATTTCCCAAGTTCTCTAATGAGCCTGCAAGAATCACAGTGCTGAGATATGAGCTGGAGGTTTACTGGCTTCATTTCCTTGAGTCACTTAGGAAGAAGGGACTCTCTCTGCCCCCATTCACAGAGCTGAGGCTCAGTTGGATGGAAACAGTGAAATGATTCCCACATGATTAGAGGGCTTAAAATGGTAATGAACAGGGAGACCTGACGTGCTGCGATTCATGGGGTCGCAAAGAGTCGGACACAACTGAGTGACTGAACTGAATTGAACTGATGAGAAACCAGATATGTTTTTTTTTTTTATTACTCTTTTTATTTTTTTGAGATTCAGATGATGGAGTTGGTGGGGGAATGGTATACAGACAAGAAACAGAAAATAATATGCTTCTGAACGATGGTCTGACTCTCCATTGTCCAGATGAACAAACTGAGACCCAGAGAGGATAACTGACTTGTCCATGGTACAGCCTTAGAAGAGAACTTATAATGCTAGTGCAGGCCTGCAGGAGTGGGCAGGAAGGGCAGTGTCTGCCTCTGCAGGGACCCACACTGCTTTCTTCGTTAAGGAATTAATTAAATGGCAGCTACAGCGGTGGTAAACAGAGCTAATGTCCAAGCACCTGGTTTGTGGCAGGAGACGGGGCCCCTTGTGGGTGGCGCTAGGTGTCCCACACTCTGGAGGCGGGAGGGTGGGTAGCACCTGGAAGAGATGGGGCCCTGGTCTCATCCCTAGCAGCTCTGCCATCCCTTCACATTGCTGCTCTCTGGCTCCTGGAAAGAGGGAGGGCCGGAAGCACCAGCAGTTCCATTTTATGGATGAGGAAGCTGGCATCCAGAAAGGGTTTGGCAGTTTGCCCCAGGGCAATCTTCTAAGTGAACGGCTGGAAGAGCCTGGCCTGCAGTCCAGACCACTGTGTTTTCACGCCTCCCTGGGCTCTGTCCCCAGCCTCGCAGAGATTCTGCTCCTGGAATACACAGGTCAGGATGCCATCTGCCCACAGGGGGCTATATCCAGTCCTCTGCTGTGAGCTACCGTCTCTAGGGAGCTCCATCAGAGAAGAGAAACCCAGATCAGTCTGTCTCAGAACCTCTGCCAGAAGTTCTTGGTGTGTGTTTTTTCATACAGACACAGTCCATCTCCCCTTCAAGACTCCCCACACTAAGAGCCACCTCTCTCATCTCTCGTTAACCCAGCCCAGCACCCGGTTGAGTACGTGTTCTAGAAACATCAGTTCCCTGCTCCTGCCCTTATAGGCTGACCCAGAGGGAGATAGGTCTGGGTTTCTGATTATCTGCATTGCGGCAGATCCATTTCCTGAGAGCTACNGAGCTCCATCAGAGCAGAGAAACCCAGATCAGTCTGTCTCAGAACCTCTGCCAGAAGTTCTTGGTGTGTGTTTTTTCATACAGACACAGCCCATCTCCCCTTCAAGACTCCCCACACTAAGAGCCACCTCTCTCATCTCTCGTTAACCCAGCCCTGCACCCGGTTGAGTACGTGTTCTAGAAACATCAGTTCCCTGCTCCTACCCTTATAGGCTGACCCAGAGGGAGATAGGTCTGGGTTTCTGATTATCTGCATTGCGGCAGATCCATTTCCTGAGAGCTGCAAGGGAAGGGCCTTTATGCCCTGAAATAGGAGATTGCAAACACAGATGTTGGGGGTGGGGTGGGGGATGGAGGCAGATAACAAAGAAAGGAAGCCCTGCTGATGCTTCTCGAGGGACCCCCACACTCCACCTGTTAGTGGGCATCTTTCCTCAGCTTCAGCCCACACTGGTTTCAAGAAAACAAACCCAGGTTTGCACTAGCAAGGGAGGCAGAGATTTTAATTTCTGTGTGAAATTTCCTGATTTGACAGTGTTGGCGTTAAACTCATCTTCTAAAAAAAGGTACTGTGCCATCAGATCAAACAAAACAAGACTGAGCTGCCCCTTTGCAGGCTCACTTTACCACTTTCTTAGATGGCCTAAGGCTACACAGAGCACAGAAGGAGCAGGGTGAGTAAGGGTCTGTAGGAGAGGGGTTCATGGCATCCCTTTCTTCCCCTTTCCTGGAACCTTTTTGGGGAGCAGAGACTCCCCTGCACTGTACATGAAACTGAGTCCCTGGTCCCACTGGCACTGGGCCCTATGCCCTCAAACTCCATCCACCTACCCTGGTGTTCTTGGAGTCTCTCTCTGCCTCACCCCACCATGTTCCTCCCTTCCCTGTGGGTAAATGAGAGGGAAAAACCATCAAGTCCCATGTGTTCTACAACATGGCTTGGCAGCGTTCATCTCAAATGTCTTCTCAGCGAATCTCCGTGTTTTCAATTACCTCCTAACTCACCTCCGGGGAGCCCAGCCAAGCGGGAGGATTAGTAAAATAATGAGTTTAAATTATTTCGTTTTTTTCTTTCCTCTCCCATCTTTATTCTGTGGCAATATTGAATCTAATCCAGGTCCAGATGCATTGGATGATACAAGACAGGTTATGGCTAATAACTGATCTCATTTTCAAATTAATATGCAAATTCCCCCTCAGAGCTGAGGAATGAAAGAGGCTAGTTGGGGCTAGCGGGGAAGACAAAGAAGGCTGCAGCGTCCCTCTCCCCTCACTCCAGTCTAATCAGAATCTTTGCTCCAGAGGCAAGGAAGAAGAAATTGATGAGTCCCCAGGGGCACTCAGGTGTCCCTCTGCAGGAAGGCTGTGGGATCTTTGAGCCATGGAGCTGGAGGGGGATTCACCCCATTTTACAGATGAAGGAACTGAGGCCCAACGATGCCACGTGTGTTGGGAGCAGGGTGGTGCCTATAAACCGGAGTATTTGAGGGCTCCTCTGCCAGCAGGAAGGCGCAAGAGATCAGCCTTCCCTGCAGCGAGTAGCAGGGGAAATGAGATTCTTTCCACTCCTAAGTGAAAATCCATCCCAGAAGCAGCTCCTCTACTGCATGATGTTCACAGGGCCATACATAATGTCTGGCCAGAGTGCTGGCCACTGCGGATAATNCTGTGGGATCTTTGAGCCATGGAGCTGGAGGGGGATTCACCCCATTTTACAGATGAAGGAACTGAGGCCCAACGATGCCATGTGTGTTGGGAACAGGGTGGTGCCTATAAACCGGAGTATTTGAGGGCTCCTCTGCCAGCAGGAAGGCACAAGAGATCAGCCTTCCCTGCAGCGAGTAGCAGGGGAAATGAGATTGTTTCCACTCGTAAGTGAAAATCCATCCCANTCAGAATCTTTGCTCCAGAGGCAAGGAAGAAGAAATTGATGAGTCCCCAGGGGCACTCAGGTGTCCCTCTGCAGGAAGGCTGTGGGATCTTTGAGCCATGGAGCTGGAGGGGGATTCACCCCATTTTACAGATGAAGGAACTGAGGCCCAACGATGCCACGTGTGTTGGGAGCAGGGTGGTGCCTATAAACCGGAGTATTTGAGGGCTCCTCTGCCAGCAGGAAGGCGCAAGAGATCAGCCTTCCCTGCAGCGAGTAGCAGGGGAAATGAGATTCTTTCCACTCCTAAGTGAAAATCCATCCCAGAAGCAGCTCCTCTACTGCATGATGTTCACAGGGCCATACATAATGTCTGGCCAGAGTGCTGGCCACTGCGGATAATTACCAGTTGTACAGCTGAATTAATCAATGAAGCCATGAGTTCAGCACACACTGTGGGTACCTACTATGTGCCAGTCACCGCATGGAGCACTAGGCATAGACTTTTGTCCTGTGTTAATGTAACCATCAATTCCACATAGCAAACGGGGAAGCTGAGCCCTAGTGAGTGACCTACCCAGGGGAGAGGTTTCCCAGTAGAGGTGGGTCTGAGTTCCATGGCTCCTAGGTTTGTCCTGGTCTTACCCCGTCTCCTGCACCGGCCCTTTGATTTCATGCTGGGTGCNATTACCAGTTGTACAGCTGAATTAATCAATGAAGCCATGAGTTCAGCACACACTGTGGGTACCTACTATGTGCCAGTCACTGCATGGAGCACTAGGCATAGACTTTTGTCCTGTGTTAATGTAACCATCAATTCTACATAGCAAATGGGGAAGCTGAGCCCTAGTAAGTGACCTACCCAGGGGAGAGGTTTCCCAGTAGAGGTGGGTCTGAGTTCCACGGCTCCTAGGTTTGTCCTGGTCTTACCCCGTCTCCTGGACCGGCCCTTTGATTTCATGCTGGGTGCCCCTGATTATGGTTGTATGTAGCCTGGCTTCCCTCTGTTTATTTTAAAAAGGATCATGGAAAAATGTGTTGGCACCTACCCAGCTCACCTTGGAAGACGGTTTATTGGGAGGGAAAGGGTCACTGGCTGCAGATGACCCGCAGCTACCGAAGAGGAAGTGGCGGCTCCTTGGCTGGGAGGGAACCGGGCCCGGCACGGGGTGTCGTGGTCCAAAGATTGACGTCTGTGATGCTTCATTAGGCAGGGTTGTCTCAGCAGGAGCCCTGTTCCCTTAATCACTTAATCTTCGTGTTGGTTTCCTTAATGTGTATTTACCCTCTTGTCTTTCCCCTTCTCCTGGCTGCTGTCTGTGCTGTCAATATAGCTGCATCTCGGATTCAGAGGCTTTTGGATGCTGGAAGATAGGAGGCCGTGGGGCTGCAGGAGGTGGGCCCAGGGGATCAAAGAGATCTTCCTGCTCACCATTTTCAGACTCAGTGTCCCATGTGGAAAGCAGTGACTCAGGCCAGATGCCCAGAGGGAAATCAGGCAGGAGGAACCAGAAGAAGATATCAGGTGATGCTGTCCAGTGTGATAGCCCCTGGCCACCCATGGCCGTTTTCACTTACATGGAAATTAATTAAAATGTAGCAGAATTAAAAATCCAGTTCTCTGGCCACACTGGCGCTCTCACTTGTGTCCGGTGGCCACGCCTGGCTGGTGGCTGCTGTATTACTATTTTATTAGTGTGACTGGAGCATGTCTGCATCACAGGGCGTTCAGCTGGACAGTCACTCTAAGGTGTTTCCTGTGTCTTAAGCACTTGATTCCTGGTTTGAGTCCCAGGAGAGTGCTTCCCTCTCTCTCTGGGCCCACCATGCATCTGCAACACCCAGTTCAGAGCTTTGTCTGGTGAGGGGCTGGGGAGGTTGTTGGTATGAGGCACCAATTGTCCAAAACCAGATGAGAGAGTACAGTGATCCTGTTTATCCATCTGAGAGTCAAGCTGTTTACATTCCAATATGGATAGGGCTTCCCTGGTGGCTCAACTGGTAAAGAATCTGCCTGCAATGTTGGAGACCTGGGTTTGATCCCTGGGTTGGGAAGATTCCCCTGGAGAGAGGAATGGCTTATTCACTTCAATGTTTTAGCCTGGAGAATTTCATGGGCTGTATACTCCTTGGGTTCCAAAGAGCCAGACACAACTGGGAGACTTGCATTTTGACTTTTCATGAATACCACTACAGGTTTAAAGTGCTTCCATTTGTCTTGCGGTCAATCAGTTGTCTGCAGGAGTGGAAAGTCCCTTCATCTTGGGGTGGCGTTGGCGGGGGGGGGGTTGTTCAAAGTAAGGAAACCAGAGAATATCAAAGCTGAGGTAGTATTGGGCGTCCAGGAGGTGAGAGTTGTTTCCCATTGGCCCTTTCCTTCCAAAACAAAAGTTTCCCAAAGTGCAGGGCATGGAGTAGGAACCCAGTGTTTCCATGGGCTGCTCTGAGGGGAGGGAGGAAGGGGAAAGACAGGGAGGGTCGTGAGGAGCCCCAAAGCCGTGCAACTTGCACAGCTCCTGGGAAGGACCTCATGGGTTTTGAGAATCACTCTATCATCTTGTGTGGCTCGTCCATTGTGTTAATGAGCAGCCCGGGCACTTGTGATCATCACGCGCATTGTGCAGATGGGGAAACGGAGGCTAGGAAAGGTCAAGGGGTCTGGTGCCTCCCGTGTCCCATCAGCGGGGCCAGGAGCAAGCCTGAGAGCCTGAGATGGCTCAGCCCTGGCAGCGCCAGTGGCAATCGTGTGCAGACTGTGAAGTGGCAGGAATTATCTGCTGGCTGAGAGCACACAGTCATTTAGCCTTGGAAGCAGCAGGTGAGGCAGCAGAGTGGCAGAGGAAGCAGGCAGGAGGAGAGCGGGGTGGGGGAGGGAGAGTCGGGGACTGGAGGGTGTGCAGCCACCATCGGCTCTAAGGGCATGCCTGCAGCCTGATGCAGGGTCCCCTGCGGCCACTAGAAGTGACCACAGGACCGGGGCATGAGCAGCCCAGGGCTTAGAGACTTCTTCGTAAACATTTATCTCTGGGGCAGTGAAGTTATTCTCCATCAAACCCCTTTTTGTCACAAGCTGTATAGCAGCAGATTGGTCATCAGCGTTGTCCCCATTGAAAAGGGGCTAGCTCTCTTGGTTACTAGTTTACAACCATTGTTAGTCATTATCCACATCCAAATAATGTATATTGCACGTTGTGACCTAGCAGAGATACACACACACACACACACACACACACACACACACACACACACACACACACACACACACACACACACACACACACACACACACACACAATATCTATGAACTGAAAAACAGTTTCTCAAAACAGTGCTCTTGTTAAGATGCAGGCCCAGAGTCTCTTTTCTTATCCCCTGCCTCGTCTCTTTTTATTTTTCCTTCCATCTTCTTCCGCTTGGACAAATACTAGTCATAACCCTCTAAATTGATTTTGCTCCCCACTAATGGGAGGCAAGAATTCTACCACCGAAACACCAAGGCTCCTCACCGATGGGTCTTGACCCGCAGTGTAAAATCACCTGCTGCTGTGACTGTCTGAGGACCTCTCACTGCCCTTCCTCCTCCCTTATGACCCCTGCTGTTTGGAAGAGATCATCTCCAGAAAGGTGTGCCACCTAGAACACCAGGTGATGAGGGTCTGTGGACGGCTCCCTGAGGCGCGAGGGAAGAAATGCCATCGTGTCTGCTTCTCGAGCACAGTGAAGCAGTTGGTATTTATTGGAGGGACAAGCAACTTCCTGCCATGGGCACTGGCTATTCCTGCAAAATGTACTGACCAAGACAACAGAGTAGATGCTGGAGCCCCCTGTGTGCACGTGCCAGGCACGGAACTGCAAACTTTTCAGGTTCATCTCTTTATTCCTCGCTATAACCCTGTGAAGTCAATGTCATTAGTTCCACTTTACAGATGAAAAGACTGAGCTCAGAAAAGACAAGCAACTAGTCTAGGGTCACAGAAGGGCAGACCTGGGATTTAAACCCAAGTCTCTCTATGTCCGAAACCTCTGTTACCTTGGGGACCTGAAATTATTTGAACGGTTGAATATCAACATTACTCCAGAGAACAAAAACACCGGTGTCTGCGTCTCTTCTTCCCTTCTCTCTCTCGCTCTCTTTCACACACGCACATACACACCCACTCACACTCTTCACACCACATATAATTACTAGATCAAATCTGTATACAACTTATTGCCCCATTTGCTTTGACATGGTGTGACATGAGATCCAGCTATCCTGGGTCTCCATAACCCTTTCTGGGAGTGGGGAAGGTATAAGAGAGCAGGACAGCGAGGCCTGGCGGGCTGCAGTCCGGTCNTGACATGGTGTGACATGAGATCCAGCTATCCTGGGTCTCCATAACCCTTTCTGGGAGTGGGGAAGGTATAAGAGAGCAGGACAGCGAGGCCTGGCGGGCTGCGGTCTGGTCCGTGGGGTTGCAGAGAGTTGGCCGTGAAGCCGCAAGGAACTGAACTGACAAGAGAACGGCCTGCCCCCAGGGGAGTTTTACTCAGGCTCATAGCCTCCTGCTAATGCAGGAGGCTGTCTGTAGGGGGCACGATGAAGCAGCTTGTCCACTCTCTGTTCCCCGCTACTTCTAGGATGTCTCCCTGCCCTGCCAAGGCTGGGAAGCTAAAACTGATACTCCTTAGACTTCTTTGCAGCTATCTTTCTGCATGTGGATTAAATTCTCTAATTTCAATGTCCTTGTGCAAGACCTGAGGGACAAAGGTGACTTGGAGGCCACCTTGCTATTGCTTTTGGCTATTTTCCTGCTGGAAGGTTGTAGAGATGTGGCTTTTCCCGCCTGTGGCAGTACTCACATGCCCGTTCTTGTTCTTGGGCTGAGAAGCAACGAAGGAGGACACAGCAGCTGAAAATCACATTGCAGCTGATCACCAGCATTGAGAATGGTTCAAGACAGGTGGGCATGGGGGCACAGCTGCGGGGCTGGCTTCCTGAGTCTGGATCCCTGGATCCTGCATCATGGTTGTGGGCCTTGAACTCAACAGTGACCCACGGTGGCGGCCTCTGGGACAGCTCCGTTGATAGGTCAGCTCCAGGGTCCTGGACCCAGACTGAAGCCCACGTGGTTCCAGATCTTGGAGATGTTCAGGCACTTAATCCCATGTCTTCAATCCCTTTTCTTGCACAGAATCTGGCTGATACATGTTCCTTCACTACCCCTGCCAGCCCTCCGGTGACCAACCCCCTTCTCCACACATCCAGTAAGGACTGTCCCTTGGCAGCAAGAATACTCATTCTACCATTGAGGCTGAGTCTTGGTACAGAACCCTGCTCAATTTGTCACTTTGCTTCAGTGATGTCTATGAATTTATCTGCACTTGTTCACAAATAAGAATGTTCAGTCTTGCGGACCATGTTGGATGGTTTCATCAGAAACATATTCAGTCTCGAGGAAGCCTCAGATACTTAATTGGGTAACTCGTCTCCTTCTGAGTATTCTGAGATCCTGAAGGCTTTCTGCAGAGGCAGGAAATTCCCAGGAAAAGTCCCACACCCTGCTTTCTAACTTGGAGGTTGGCAGGTTGCCAACTCTCCCATCCGAGCCCTCAGAAGCCAAAATTAGATCCTGTCTTCCACTCCCTGGTGTCCTAGGAGTGAGGGGAGGGGGTGGTTTGTGTGTCTCCTGGGGAAGATCTTGTTTGTCCCCAAGAGGAAGAGGAGTGATGAAGGTCTGAGTCATTGGACCCCCCCTTCCAGTGCAGGAATGGTCCTCGCTGATGTGACCTGCTGGCCCAAGGAGGGAGCCTGGAACCACAGGAACCCTGGGCTTCAGTCATGGGCAGAACCACCAGGTGTGACCATCAGTGCCATTACAGAGAGCAGAGCCTGTGAGAGGGACTGATTCAGGTCACGCCTGAGTCAGCAGGAGGACAGCAGGCTGGAGTGCCTGACCCCAGCTCGTCAACTGCCCTATCCTCCACACAGCCCTGGAGAAAGGCATCTCTCCCTGGAGAGCAGGGCTGGGACGCAGCCACCATGAGAAAAGCTGGAGCATGAGTGAGCTGGTAAATGGTCCCTGCTCTTCAGAGAGATCAGGAGCATCCATCAGGGTCCTATTGGTAAACATATGGCACTTCAAATCAGGTCATTTCAGGAGATTGAAATAAAGGGACACTTACTAGGCTGCAGGCAGGGAAAGGGAGATGATAAAGGATGGTACTGTAGTGGGGGAGAAGGACTATTCCCTTCCAGGTCAGGAAAGCCAAGGGGAGGGCTGTCACGTGGAACCCAAGGGAAGGAGAGCTGTGACCTTCACATAAGGGATGTGACTGGCTCACAGCAACACCACGCAGAGAGGGCCAGGAGACCAGGACCCTAACTCCTCTCTCCCCAACTCCCCGCCAGTGCCTCCCATTGGCCGAACCCAACCAGGGCTCGAGGGAAAGGGGACCCAGTGATGCAGTACAGATCTGGAGGGAAAATTTTTATCTAGCCTGTTAGAGCCCTTGAGGGCAGAGAGAACCAGTCCTCTAGATAATCTGGGTGTCTTCCCACTGGCAGCTTGGGCAGTGGGTTCAGAGAGCCAGCCCTCCCCACCTGGTTAGGAGGCTGGTTCCCCTGCTGAGACATCTTTCCAGGGATGCTCAGCCTAGCCTGACCCTCAGAGAGGTTGGAAGGAATGGCTTCAAGGGCAGCTGAAAAGCCTCCTCCCACCAGTGCTGTGTTTCTTGGAGAATCTAAAGACTACTTTTCCATGGAGAGTGATCTCCTGCCAACTGAAAGAAAGGCACACAGAGAAGGAGCTGATCTGAAATGCTTCAGGGACGGGGTGGGAAGTAGTCTGAGACATTCCTGAATCATCCCTGAGGCAGTAGATGGGGTTTGGAGGCATCCCTTAGGCCGGCTACCCGGCATCTCTGCTCTTTGTAAGTGCCTGCGGCCACCACCTGAAAAAATGGAAAGATGGACAGCAGTGTTGTCCGCCACTGGAGTGTACACAGCTATTTTTAATACAATGTGGATGACTTCAGGGTACCAACCATGCGAAATAGNTTCTGAATGTTGAGCTTTAAGCCAACTTTTTCGCTTTCCCCTTTTCACTTTCATCAAGAGGCTTTTTAGTTCCTCTTCATTTTCTTACATAAGGGTGGTGTCATCTGCATATCTGAGGTTATTGCTATTTCTCCTGGCAATCTTGACTCCAGCTTGTATTTCTTCCAGTCTAGCGTTTCTCATGATGTACTCTGCAAATAAGTTAAACAAACAGGGTGACAACATACAGCGCTGACATACTCCTTTTCCTATTTGGAACCAGTCTGTTGTTCTATGTCCAGTTTTAACTGTTGCTTCCTGGCCTGCATACAGATTTCTCAAGAGGCAGGTTAGGTGGTCTGGTATTCCCATCTCTTTCAGAATTTTCCACAGTTGATTGTGATCCACACAGTCAAAGGCTTTGGCATGGTCAATAAATTTCCAAGTATAGACAATAGCAAAGTCAACCTTCTGCCTAATGTGAAGCAACTCTGTCTTTTATACAACTAAAAACACCCCACCCCTCTCCTCAAAAGAAGAGACACATTTTATCCATCTTTGCATTATATTAACTCCCTTCAGTCCATGCCATGTCTTCTCTTTAAAATTGTGAAACTCAATAAGATATAAAATTAACTACTATTAATACATTTTTACTTAGATGTTAGAATGAGAGGAGGGAAAATGGGTTAATAAATGCAAAATATATTCATACCAAAAGAGGAACTCGTAGTTCTTTGTCTCCTCTTTTCTGAATCTGGTTATATGGTCGTAGCTGGTATTTATAACTTACCTTCTTCCATGATTCATTTTACATTCCCTTTGCTCCTTAGGAAGTGCCACAAATGGTCAGTGGTTATTTCCACAGCATCCCAGGCAGCCAGAAATATATGTGCAAATGGATAGATAGGAGGACCAGTCTGGAGTTCTGGGCAGTCTTGGGTGTTTATGTGTCTCACAAATCTCCCCTTTAAATGAACTCAGACTGGGAATGTGAAGCTGCCACTGGGTAAGACATCCAAGCCATATCCTGTCTTCCACATCCTGGGTGTCTGGATTTTCACTCTGATGGTTTTCACGGCCCTAGGTCTTAGCGCTGTGTTCTGGCTCAGGCCCTGGCTCCACAGATTGCTGGCCTGCTGTTGGGCCCCCCTTCTGCCTCTGCCCTTGCTCTTCTTGTCCTGACCTCTGGCTTCCCTGAGAACCTAAGAGATGCCCAGTTGCTATAGCCTGCACTCTTTCCAGAAAAGTCTATTGTTCAATAACCCCGATAAAGAGGAGGATGACAGGAAGTAGGTAAATGAATCATGTGAATGATAATGATGACAATGATGATGAGCATAAATGGTCTAGCATCTATGGCTGAACTAACTTTCTCTTCTGTGCTGAGTCCGGACCAGGGAGAATGAATCACACCCCTTCCAATCTGCTTAGAGGGGCCTGTAACAGACCCCATGTGAGTTATGGTTAAGACAGTCTTGTAGCTGCTGAAAACCTAATGTGAAAATAACCCATTCCCACCTCCTTAAAAATGGTTTACTTGGTTTTGCTCATCAAATGTGTATAATTACATCTTAAATTTGTTTTCATCTGCATATCTTTATAGTGTGAATACTTTTTTCCTGAGATGATTTACTGTCTAAATTTCCTTGAGTTAGCATTTTCTTATCTCTTATTTTATAGAATCTGGGTATCAACCTTATATAGTTTAAGAAGTCTTCATACATTTTGAACAATAAATTTTTTCTGATTATATTCAAATATATTTCCCTTTTCTGTTGCTTTTCCTCTGATATTTATTTTATTGCTTTTTGCTGTACAAAAGTCCTTGGTTTTATGGATTGCCAACACATTCATCTTGTTCCTATTGATAACCTCCATTTTTAATATTCATAAATTTATTTTCCTCAGAACTGAGATAAATATTCTTTTATGTTTGCTTCTATATTTTTTATGGATTGGATTTTTATATTTATCTATGGTCCCTATTGGAGAGGCAATGGCACCCACTCCAGTATTCTTGCCTGGAAAATCCCATGGCTGGAGGAGCCTGGAAGGCTGCAGTCCATGGGGTCGCTGAGGGTCGGACACAACTGAGCGACTTCGATTTTACTTTTCACTTTCATGCACTGGAGAAGGAAATGGCAACCCACTCCAGTGTTATTGCCTGGAGAATCCCAGGGACAGGGGAACCTGGTGGGCTGCCATCTATGGGGTCGCACAGAGTCGGACACGACTTAAGTGATTTAACAGCAGCAGCAGCTGGTCCCTATGGAGTCTGTAGAGTAGCACTTAAGAGCCCAGACTTTGGTATCAAAAGATACAAGTTCAAAACCTGTCTTTTCTCCATACCGTCCATGTGACCTTGGAAAAACACCATTTGTCTTCTCTGAAGCTATTGTCTCAGATTAGCTCATCATAATTCCTTTTTCCTTCTCATATATATTTTGATAGTGAAGTATAAGAGAAAAGTTCATGGAACATACATGCATACCTTATCACCTTTTTTTAATTTTTGCATTTATTTAGTTTGGGTGCACTGGGTCTTCATTGCTGCATCGAATGGGCGCCGCTCTTTGTTGCAGCACACAGGCTTCTCATTGCAGCGGCTTCTCTTACTGCGGAGCGTGGGCTCTGGGCACATGGGGTTCAGTGGTTGCAGCTCGCAGGCTCTAGACCTTGGGCTCAGTAGTTGTAGCGCACAGGTTTTAGTTGCCCTGAGGCTTGTGAAATCTTTTGGGACTAGGGATTGAACCTGTGCCCCCTGCATTGGCAGGCTCATTCTTATCCACTGTACCACTAGGAAAGTCCCTATCACCTTTTCTAAATTATTTCTTCACCACTTTTTGTCCCAGTTGGATTCCACTCTGTATTATCCCACAGAAGTTCGAATTTGAATTGCACTAAATCTCATTCTTATATTGTCCAAATGCACTGGGAACACTGCTAGCTAAAGTAATACCCAAAGAAGGGTGTCTGGAGGCTGGCCAGTTAAGACAACCACCAATTGGTTGATAGATGGCTCACCAAGAAAGGATGCTTCAAAATGAATGAGCAAGAAAATGTGCCAGAAATTGAGACCAGAAATTCACTGAGTGGAAATCAGAATTGGGAAAGTCAGACAGAGGCAGTGATGAAGAAATGGACAAAGCAGAGAGTAAGCTGGCAACATTGGTGATTGTGCCCGCCATTCTGTGTTTTCTCTTCACGGTGATGTTGGCACACCTGGCTAGGCAGAAAGAGAGCACCAGTGGGGCTGAGGAGCATCAGGAAAAGACAGGTGTGCTGCTACTTCACTGCCCGTGGTATTTCTAGGCACAATGTAGTTCTCTCTCTATGTATTAATGTCTTCTTTTTGCCATTAAATATTTATAACATTATTTGAATAAATCTCTCACAGTGTGGGTTGATATTCAAATTTTTTATTGCTATAAATGAGCTCTTTGCTCTTGTTTTATTTTCAGTGTGCTACCAAGTCTATGACAACACAATTGATTTTTGAGGCTGCATGTTATATCCCATAACTCTACGAAATTCATTTTTTACTTCTAATAATATTTTGGTTGATTTTTTTTTTTTGATTCTCTAGGTCTCCAGCAAAAAGCAACATTTGTATTCCTTTGTTATTTATGTCTTTTATTGTCTCCCCTCTTGTCTTCCCTGCAAGTTATTGCAGGCTCTTCTGGCAATTATTAAATAGATACAATGAAGAAGGCATCTTTGGTTTGGTTCTGTTTTCTTTTTCTCTTTTTAAGGGTATAATTCTAACAGTTCTCCAACATGTATAATGTGCCTTGTATTTAACTAACACTCAACATATGTAGGTTGAAATGAGATGAATACTCCATTTAAAATAAATAAAGAGAGAAGCTACCCGTTGAATCTTAGAATTGTATACAAAATGCAGTTTTCTTTTTCATTACGGTTTATTAGATGTTGAATATAGTTCCCCGTGCTACACAGTAGGACCTTCTTATCTATTTTATAGATGGTGGTTTGTATCTGTTAATCCCAAACTCCTAATTTATTCCTCCCCTCTTCCCCTTTGGTAGCTGTAAGCTTGTTTTCTATATCTGTGAGTCTGTGTCTGTTTGTAAATAACTTCATTTGCATCACATTTTAGTTTCCACATATAAGTGATATCATATGGTATTTGTCTTTTTCTTTCTGACTTCACTTAGTGTGATAATCTCTAGTTCCATCCATGTTGCTGCAAATCGCATTATTTCCTTCTTCTTTAGGACTGATTAGTATTCCATAGTGTATATACACCACATCTTTTTTTATCCATTCACCTGTCAATGGGCATTTAGGTTATCTCCACGTCTTGGCTGTTATAAATTGTGCTACTATGAACACTGCAGGGCATGCATCTTTTCAAATTACAGTTTTGTCCAGATATATGTTGAGTAGGATTGCTGGATCATATGGTAGCTCTATTTTTTGTTGTTGTTGTTGTTGTTAAAGAAGATACTTCTATTTTCAGTTCTTTCAAAGTGTGTGTAAGAAGCCATCTCTTCTGAGGCAGCTGAGCCACATGAATAACTTCCCCTTTTAGGGAAATATTAATATTCATTTTCCAGATATAAAATGAATATCAAACTTATTTCTAAGAGTCCGTCTATTATTTAGTCCCTAAGTCAGGTCTGACTCTTTGTGACCCCATGGCTTGTAGCCCTTCAGGCTCCTCTATCCATGGGATTTCCAGGCAAGAATACTGGAGTGGGTTGCCATTTCCTTCTCCTGCTGCTGCTGCTGCTGCTAAGTCGCTTCAGTCGTGTCCGACTCTGCGACGCCACAGACGGCAGCCTGTTGGGCTCTGCCATCTCTGGGATTCTCAGGGCAAGAACACTGGAGTGGGTTGCCATTTCCTTCTCCAATGCATGAAAGTGAAAAGTGAAAGTGAAGTCGCTGAGTCGTGTCTGACTCAGCAACCCCATGGACTGCAGCCTACCAGGCTCCTCTGTCCATGGGATTTCCAGGCAAGAGTACTGGAGTGGGGTGCCACTGCCTTCTCCAGGTAGCTCTATTTTTAAAGGACCCTCTATACTGTATTCCATAGTAGCTGAGCCACTTTATGTGCTCATTAGCAGTTTAGGAGGGTTTCCTTTTCCTCCACACCCTCTCCAGCATTTGTTATTTGTAGATTTTTTAAAGATGGCCATTCTGACAATGGAGAAGGCAATGACACCCCACTCCAGTACTCTTGCCTGGAAAATCCCATGGATGGAGGAGCCTGGTGGGCTGCAGTCCATGAGGTC
>SJYW01014413.1:575951-588135 GCA_006410735.1 Raphicerus campestris
TGGGATTCTCAGGGCAAGAACACTGGAGTGGGTTGCCATTTCCTTCTCCAATGCATGAAAGTGAAAAGTGAAAGTGAAGTCGCTGAGTCGTGTCTGACTCAGCAACCCCATGGACTGCAGCCTACCAGGCTCCTCTGTCCATGGGATTTCCAGGCAAGAGTACTGAAGTGGGGTGCCACTGCCTTCTCCAGGTAGCTCTATTTTTAAAGGACCCTCTATACTGTATTCCATAGTAGCTGAGCCACTTTATGTGCTCATTAGCAGTTTAGGAGGGTTTCCTTTTCCTCCACACCCTCTCCAGCATTTGTTATTTGTAGATTTTTTAAAGATGGCCATTCTGACAATGGAGAAGGCAATGACACCCCACTCCAGTACTCTTGCCTGGAAAATCCCATGGATGGAGGAGCCTGGTGGGCTGCAGTCCATGAGGTCACTAACAGTCGGACACGACTGAGTGAGTTCCCTTTCACTTTTCACTTTCATGCATTGGAGAAGGAAATGGCAACCCACTCCAGTGTTCTTGCCCTAAGAATCCCAGGGACGGGGGAGCCTGGTGGGCTGCTGTCTATGGGGTCGCACAGAGTTGGACATGATTGAAGCGACTTAGCAGCAGCAGCAGCAGCATTCTGACCAGTGTGAGGTGTTACTCATTATAGTTTTGATTTGCACAAAATGAATTTTTAAACACATCAGAGTTATTTCCAGAACATATAAAGGTAATGTAATGACACTTGTTATTTTGGGTTTTATGCTAATATGATTAATTATATTGAGGCTTTTTAATTTCTGTATGATGGTTTGAATTTCATGATTAAACCTGGCTTGGGTTTCATGAGTAATTCTTCTAAGGTGTTTTTATTTCCTAAGTTTTTAACTGGGATTTTTGAATCTATTTTTCCAAAGTGAATTTGTTCCAGTTTGTTTTCCTGACTGGTATCTGTCAGATGTGAAAGTTAGCCTGTATTAGCCTGCAAAACTGTTAGCTGACATTTCATCTTTTTTATATTCTTAAAACTTCATAAATCTCAAGCATCTGCGATTTTTCGAAAGTTAAGAAAAGCACCTAGGGAATCCATCTGGAGTAGCTTCCTTGTGCAGGATAAGTCTTTAATCACATCGCTTACTATATCCCATTCTGTTATTCATTGGTTTCATAGCAGTTCTTGGAATTTAAAAATACGTATGAGGAATTATGTACTTGCAGTTAGATATCAACTTTATTACCATGGAACCAAGAATAATTCTTCTACTAAGTTATAAGGAATACAAAAGAAAGATATGTTTCCTTTCTCATCTAGCAACTTTATTCATAACCTCACTGGGGCTGAGACTCTGTCTTTTTCACCCATTTTCCCACAGAGCCAAGTGTAACATTACACCCACCGTTGGCATTAAGGAAATGTTCATGGAATAAGTGAAATTAAGGGGGAGGCCTTTTTTTGCACAGGAGGTGAGTTTAGTTTTCAGAGTTGTCCCTCCTCTATTTTATTTTTAAGTCATGCTTCTTTATATCTTGGGGGTCTGAGCTAATTGATGAAATAATGTATTTTAAAATGATGTATATCTTGCCTAGTCCAAAGAAGTGGATTGAAATATTTAAGGATATACAAATGTAAAGTTAAAGATAATAAAAAATGAAGTGTAGCAAAACACATGTTAAATGCTGAGAAGAGTTAGATTGCCATGATATGGTAAAATTTAACCTTTACCCCTTAAGGTCTCTCACAGTGTGTGTTTAATTTCCTGACGGTGTTGACTTTACATGATTCAGTGTAGATACTGTCAAAGTGGAGATCCACTTGCCTCTTCTAAACTCTCTGCTTTCCCTCTTTGTCTGGTTAGTTCTGTGCTCTTGGCTTTTCCTGTTTCCTCTGATGAATGGTCTTCCCACCTGGAGATGTGGTCCTGACTGTGCCAGCCATGTGGGAGCTAAGAATGCAAGTTATCTGTGCCCAGGACAGCTTCTTCCTGAGCATTTGTGTTGGGCAGCTCCCAAATCTTACACTTTTATCAACACTTTCCTTTTGAGCTGGGAATAATTCTCTCCTGCTTTTCCTCTCTGTGGCTAAGGTTGCAGGCTAGTGTCCCAGGAAACAAGCTCTCAAGGGAAGAATAGCACGCAGGATGTTTCTTAAGGAGGAATCCTGGGGGTCAGTGGAATTCCTAGGAATCACAGCGATAAAGAATCCGCCTGCCAATGCAGGAGACACAGGAGACACAGGTCCAATCCCTGGGTTGGAAAGATCCCCTGGAGGAGGAAATGGCAAACTATTCCATTATTCTTGCTGGGGCAGAGGAGCCTGAAGGGCTACAGTCCGTGGGGTCCTGAAGAGTCAGACACAAGTAAGGAACTGAATATGCACGCACTGGGGGTCAGCGCCTGGGCAGAGAAGGAGGCACTGAGCTGCGACGCTGACCTTCGGCAGCGTGGACCACCCCAGGCATCAGGCACTGGGGAGGGGCTGCTCTGGCAGGGTGCGGCCTTGGGAAGTGGCTCTGGGAAGCTGCAGGAGGCCCCAGAGAAAGAGAAGCATCTGCCGGCCAGCACCCCAGCACCCGGGGCAGCAGTGAAGCCAGCCGGGCTCACCGGAGCCCATCACAGACAGGGTCCTGGGCCTGAAATCTTCAAGTCTGAGAGACTTTTCTTGCAAAGGCCTCAGACTTCACAAGGCGGCAGGCAGACAGGGCAGGGTGCAAGCCATGGGCATTATTAATAATACAGTAATTATTGTGACTGAAGTGGGCTGAGAATGTCAGCATGGGCTCCTGTGTAATTGTGCATGAAGGGTTACTTACAACTGTATAGGTTTTAAATTGATTTTTAAGACAAAGTGTTTTGAAATTAGCTACCAGGTGGCTCAGTGGTAAAGAATCTACCTGCTAAGTAGAAGATGCTAGTACAATTCCTGGTTCAGAAAGATTTCCTGGAGTAGAAAATGGCAACCCACTCTGATATTCTTGCCTGGAAAATCCCATGGACAGAGGAGCCTGATGGGCTACAGTCCATGGGGTCACAAAAGAGTCAACCATGACTAAAGACTAACCACAACCACCACACTCAATTACAGTGCTTGCTTGCTGTTTTATTTACAAATCTAGTAAATTTTGGGTAAAATGAAATGATCACTTTTCATGAGACTTTTGAATAATGTCCCATCAGTTCAAGTTGAACACATTTCTCTCTGAAGAATCCAATTTACAGACTTAGCTAGGTTTGCTAAATATTTTTAACTGTATTCATATAGTTAACGTATTTTGTTTTCTCTTTAAGACCATTAAATGCCTCAGAGGGAAAACGTATAACAAACAACAAAAGGTTCCCACATGTTTAAATAACTGTAGTANGGGAGGGGGAAGGGGGAACCTGAAATGGGCAGAGGGGGATGTTGGGCTGTCATGCAGCCTTCGTGGGAGCCTCAAGCCTCAGCCAATCCCATGGTGCGGTGGGGGGGATAAAGAAGGGGCTGGTCTGCCCTGGTCTGTCCCTGGTTGGGGGCTGCTCCGGGAGGGTGTGACCTTGGGTGAGGAGCTCTCCTTAGCCTTGGCAAACCCTCAAGAGACTTGCAGGTGGGAAAACAGAGGCTTCCTTCCTGAAGAGGACCCCAGGGGCTCAGAGGGAAGCATACTACCCGCCTCCTATAACTTCCGCAGGTGACCTGCATCAAACCCAGCATCACCCACAGATGTGCTCTGAATAAAAGCAGACGTGTGAGGAGGTCTGCACCTGGACTGCTGTGGCCAGCTCTTGTTCAGGTGTTGACAAAGCAGGACCAGGTGAGAAGAGCTACGTCTGCTTCTGTGCACATCTGTGGGGGACCTGGGCAGGGAGGCACGTGGCCTACAGGCCCCATGCTTCTCTGGGTGCCAGTGTGTCCCCTGGCAGAACATCTCTCCCCTGGCATTTGAGTATCTAAGCCAACAGGGNAGAAGAGCTACGTCTGCTTCTGTGCACATCTGTGGGGGACCTGGGCAGGGAGGCACGTGGCCTACAGGCCCCATGCTTCTCTGGGTGCCAGTGTGTCCCCTGGCAGAACATCTCTCCCCTGGCATTTGAGTATCTAAGCCAACAGGGCCCAGCACCCTGTGCAAGGAGGAAGGCATTTGGGTCTGGGGTCCCTGGGTCTGCTAACAAGGGCACCCACCCCCCTCCCGCCCTTGGCTTTCCAGATCCCTGTAGTCTGGCAGCAGGAGAAGCAGCACCATAGACTTCGGGGTGAGGGTCTACAAAATTTGCATAATAAACTGCCACCTACATGATCAGTGAGTGGAGATGGAAACACAGCAAGCTTTGGACACTGCCTTGAATTTGCTGCCAGCCCTGACCAGGTGTGTGGCCCTGGGCAATTCAGTGTCCATGCAAGAGAAATGAGAATAATCGCAAAGATGATGAAATGTCCTGACTTATAAAACGCATATTACACTGTGTTAGGCCTGTGGAACATTCTGGATCCCTTTCCTCATCTTTGCTCCCATCTCTTGGGGAGCCTGTGGGGACAACTATGCAGAGAACAGGACTGGAGGAGCCGTCACTCCTTCTTCCAGTCCTTTTTTCCTGAGGGGTTAGGACATGCAGCTTGTGGGATCTTAGTTCTCTGCCCAGGGATTGAACCTGGGCCCTCCACACTGAGAGCTCAGAGTCTTAACCGCTGGAACGCCAGGGAATTCCCTTCTAATGCTTCTTAAGGAGAGAGGAAGCAGCTCCCCCAAACTTGTTACCCTCCTGTTGNACCTGGGCCCTCCACACTGAGAGCTCAGAGTCTTAACCGCTGGAACGCCAGGGAATTCCCTTCTAATGCTTCTTAAGGAGAGAGGAACCAGCTCCCCCAAACTTGTCACCCTCCTGTTGTGTCAGAGCCTTTGAAGACAAAACCTGTGGCTTCGGCGCTTTCTTCCTCCCAGAGTCCCTAGCCTGTCATCACTAGGCACTTTACCAGTGGAGGAAAGCGCATTCACGGGGGAGGAAAGGTCTGGGAGGTGTGGGAGTGCCTCCGGACTGCTGATGCCTTGGGGGAGGCTCTCAGGTAGCAGCTGGTCTGTGTGAAATGAATGATTCACTCAAGAGGAAATATGATTTTTCTCTGGTCTGTGGAGCTCGTCAGGTTAGGCCTGGCTGAAATCTTGAGAGATTAAATAAATGGAGAGGAGCTTCGAGGCTGAAACCGTGTCTCCTTGCCTTGAGAAACCCTGTGCCTTCCTAGAACTCCCAGTCCTACCCTATGCCCAGCTTCTAGAATGTTCACCCTCTGGCCAAGGCTCTGCAATGGGGAGGGTCAGGACCCAGGTTCAGCAGAGACAGTTAAACCAGGACGCTGTTTTCTTTTGATAAGTTCCCAGACTGCCAGCAGCCCCGGAGACACAACCTTTAAGCAGGACAGAAAACGCGGACCTTCTTAAGGACTGGCTCATGGTGGCTCACAGGTGGCAGACAGGAAACTGGAACTGAACACTGATGGGGAAAACCTGTTACTTTGTCGCTGGAGGGGCGGGGGGCTTGTCACACCACATGGGGCAGAGGCAGGGAGAGGGCATGCACGAAGCTACCTGGGGCTTGCCTCTCTCTCTCTTTTTTTTTTTTTTTACTTTATTTTACTTTATAATACTGTATTGGTTTTGCCATACATTGACATGAATCTGCCATGGGTGGGGCTTGCCTCTCAACGCAGGGATGGGGGCCTGGTCCCCACTGACTGATAATCCAGCCTGCACCTCCCCTCCCCCATGTTGTGAAGTTGTGGAGGCGACGGCAGGTGTGTATGTAGGTACGGAGAGAGGTGGCACGTCCAGCTAGGAAGGGGACCCTGGTGTAAGATGGCCAAGGAGAGCATACTCATAGCCATTTCAAAAGTACATGAGAACAACCTGATATCTTAAAAATAAAATATTAGACCAAATTTTAAAAAAAAAACCCACTAGCCCAGAAAAATGCCTAATATTCCAACGCTAGGATCAAGAGTGTGATGTGTGTACACAGTGCGGAGGGGGTGACTCTTGTTTCTGGAGACAGAAACTCTCATAGCAGACTGAGCCCCACGGAATCTAAGCGGTATTTTAACATCCATTCTATTGCACAGAATCTAAGCAATATTTAGTAAAGTCCTTCAAGATAACTCTTACATACCAGCTGGAATACTGCTTCCTTATCAAACCCTTACAGGGTCATCTTTTCCCACCTGGGATTCTCTATCTCCTAGTAAGCTCTCACAGAAGTTCGATTTTATGCTGTGTAAATTCCTTGTTTGCTGGATAATTTTTTTTTTTTTTTTTTTTTTCCTGGTTCCCTCTGTAGACTGCAAGCTCCTGAGTTCAAGGATCAGCCCTTATCTAGCTTCTTCTCCTTATGGTGCTCACTGGCAGAGTTCACAGGTTAAAGGGACCACAGGAAAGAAAATGTACCAAGTTTGAAATACTACAGAAGGCCTGTAGAGGGCGATGCTGGCGCCCCTGTGGCTCCCGGGGACCACAGGTATTCGTCAATTCAGGAGAATTGAAGTTGTCTTCCTGAATGGAGAATTGGCTCCCGCCCAAGAGAATTGCCCAAGGCCAAAGGGAGCCTCCATGGGGAGCCTCCACCCAGAGGTTGATCTGGAGGATGATGAAGAGGACGGGCCTTGGCCAGAGGAGGCTGTGTCCCCTCCCCTTCCCACACCTCAGCTGATGTCCAGTTGCACAGGGAACACAGGAGGCCTTGAGGCCTCCTGGCCTCAAGGTAGGACCAACCCTGTGGTGCAATTTGCACCCCCGAGCTCCCGCTGGGACCGCGTCCTTACCTAGCTTTTTTTTTTTTTAAGAAAATTTTTTGTGTGGTAAAAGTCATGGAGTATAAAACATACCATTTAAACTGTATTTAGCAGTACAGTTCAGTGGCACTAAGTACATTCACATTGATGTACAGCTCTCACCATCTCCAAAATTCATTTTCCTAAACTGAAACTCTGTTCTCATTAAACTCTAACTCCCCATTCCCTTCCCCACCACCCTGCCCCCTAGCTCCTGGCATCTACCACTGTACTTTCTGACTCTACGAATTTGACTGTTCTAGGTACCTCATATAAGTGGACTCCACCAGTATTTGTCTGCACCTAATATATTTTAGAATGCATTTTTAAGGTTAACTTAATATATGTCCTACAAACAGATCATTCCCCCCACCCCCATGCTATATAGTAGGTTCTCACTGGTTATCTCTTTTATACATAGAAGGGTATATATATCAATCTCAATCTCCCAGTTTATCTCACCCCACCGCCCCCCCCCTTACTCCCCTTGGTGTCCATACATTTGTTCTCTACGTCTGTGTCTCTTTCTGCTTGTGAGTCAGTTCCTGAGTAGTAGAGCCTGAGCTGGAGATTCTTGTTTGTGACTTACTGGGGAGGAGGAACAGTGGTTTCAGGAGGAAAGGAATGGGAGAAGCGAGAAGGGGCAGGAGATAAATAGCTAACTGAACAAGACTCTCAGCCTCTGCTGCTCAGGAACCAACTCACAAGGGCAGGTACCATATAAAAAGCTGACCCAATGAGGCAGCCCTAGGATAGGATTTGAGTGCAAGTGACTTATCGAAAGCCTTCCCAGGTGGCTCAGTGGTAAGAAATCTGCCTGCCAATGCAGGAGACAATGGAGACCCAGGTTCGATCCCTGGGTCCTCAGACCTGCCATCTTGGATGAAGCAGGCTCACTTCTGCTCATGCTCAGAAATATCCTTACAATAACCTCCCTCCCCCAGCTTTCATGGGCTCCAGGTTTTCAAGTTATTAGTAGCCTTCGTTTCTAGATAAAATCACCTTTCATTGTTTCCTAGCCTCTCTGACAAATTTTGTAAAAAAAGAAGGTCCCAGGATGTTAACAGAGAAGTCAATGGGGAGATTAATGCAGGGTCTACTTACAAAGCTCTTGGCTGGATGAAAAAATAGTCAAAAGTCAAAGTTGCACAGTTGTGTCTGACTCTCTGTGATCCCACGGACTGTAGCCCGCCCAGCTCCTCTGTCCATGGGAGTCTCCAGGCAAGAATCCTGGAGTGAGTTGCTGTTTGGACATAGTTTATCCTGGTGTGGCAATAGCAGACTTCTGCCTCCCCTGGGCATGATGGGATGAAAGGACAGCATTACTTCCAGAACCACAGATGGTGATTGTAGGAAAAGAGTGTCCAACAGGAGCTATGACCTTCAGTGGACTTCAGCCATCAACAGAGCGACCTGGCAGGAAGGCATTGTTGCTGTCTGTTGTTCAGCCGCTCAGTCGTGTCCTTCTCTTTACCACCCCACGGACTGTAGCCCACCAGCCTCCTCCATCCATGGGATTTTCCAGGACAAAAGTACTGGAGTGTGGTTGCCATTTCCTTCTCCAGGAGATCTTCCTGACCAGGGATCAAACCTGTGCCTCCAGTGTCTCCTGAATCAGCAGGCAGATTCTTTACNGTTCTAGGTACCTCATATAAGTGGACTCCACCAGTATTTGTCTGCACCTAATATATTTTAGAATGCATTTTTAAGGTTAACTTAATATATGTCCTACAAACAGATCATTCCCCCCACCCCCATGCTATATAGTAGGTTCTCACTGGTTATCTCTTTTATACATAGAAGGGTATATATATCAATCTCAATCTCCCAGTTTATCTCACCCCACCGCCCCCCCCCTTACTCCCCTTGGTGTCCATACATTTGTTCTCTACGTCTGTGTCTCTTTCTGCTTGTGAGTCAGTTCCTGAGTAGTAGAGCCTGAGCTGGAGATTCTTGTTTGTGACTTACTGGGGAGGAGGAACAGTGGTTTCAGGAGGAAAGGAATGGGAGAAGCAAGAAGGGGCAGGAGATAAATAGCTAACTGAACAAGACTCTCAGCCTCTGCTGCTCAGGAACCAACTCACAAGGGCAGGTACCATATAAAAAGCTGACCCAATGAGGCAGCCCTAGGATAGGATTTGAGTGCAAGTGACTTATCGAAAGCCTTCCCAGGTGGCTCAGTGGTAAGAAATCTGCCTGCCAATGCAGGAGACAATGGAGACCCAGGTTCGATCCCTGGGTCCTCAGACCTGCCATCTTGGATGAAGCAGGCTCACTTCTGCTCATGCTCAGAAATATCCTTACAATAACCTCCCTCCCCCAGCTTTCATGGGCTCCAGGTTTTCAAGTTATTAGTAGCCTTCGTTTCTAGATAAAATCACCTTTCATTGTTTCCTAGCCTCTCTGACAAATTTTGTAAAAAAAGAAGGTCCCAGGATGTTAACAGAGAAGTCAATGGGGAGATTAATGCAGGGTCTACTTACAAAGCTCTTGGCTGGATGAAAAAATAGTCAAAAGTCAAAGTTGCACAGTTGTGTCTGACTCTCTGTGATCCCACGGACTGTAGCCCGCCCAGCTCCTCTGTCCATGGGAGTCTCCAGGCAAGAATCCTGGAGTGAGTTGCTGTTTGGACATAGTTTATCCTGGTGTGGCAATAGCAGACTTCTGCCTCCCCTGGGCATGATGGGATGAAAGGACAGCATTACTTCCAGAACCACAGATGGTGATTGTAGGAAAAGAGTGTCCAACAGGAGCTATGACCTTCAGTGGACTTCAGCCGTCAACAGAGCGACCTGGCAGGAAGGCATTGTTGCTGTCTGTTGTTCAGCCGCTCAGTCGTGTCCTTCTCTTTACCACCCCACGGACTGTAGCCCACCAGCCTCCTCCATCCATGGGATTTTCCAGGACAAAAGTACTGGAGTGTGGTTGCCATTTCCTTCTCCAGGAGATCTTCCTGACCAGGGATCAAACCTGTGCCTCCAGTGTCTCCTGAATCAGCAGGCAGATTCTTTACCACTGTGCCACCAGGGAAGCCTAGCAAAGAGGGATCCCCGGTGATAAATACCTCGTCTCACTATCCCCCTTGTTTTCTCATCTCCTGTTGGTACTTTTCACTGACTGAACCCGAGTAGGAGCCCAAAGGCAAGGCACCCATTCCTGCAGTTTCTATAGGTACAGCCTCTCCAGGGCCAGAACTGGGTGCTGAGGAGCAGAGAGTGGACCTTGACACACAAAAGGGGAGATCAGAGCTGTTTTATTTCTTCCAGGCCTTTCCTAGTTTCCAGCCATAAGAATACAGGGCACTCTCTCTGGCTGGCCCATTAAATGCGTTCTTTTTTGTATGCTGACCGTGGCAGAAAAAGCCCCATCTGCCAAACCCTGTGCTGGACTGTGTGCATAGAGATAAGACATGAATTCTGCCCTCCTGGAGTTCAGAGTGATTTTCCTCCCATCAGACGGCTCCAGCGAGCAGCAGGATTAGCCAAATGAGGAGTAGAAAGGAAAATTAACTTACGGACTCAAACCTGCACATCATAACCATCAAACCAAGATCAGCTCTTTGCTGCTTGCTTTTCCGTAGGTTATTTCGCTTACTCTTCCTGGCAAACTCACAAATCTTTTCCATCTTTCTGTGGATGCAGAGGACATAGCTCTAAGAGGTAATGTGATCAGCTCATGATGACGCAGCTAATAAGCCAGAGAATACTCTCTCCTTTGCACCCCACCATCTGCCGTTGCCTGAGCCTTCCTTGCTGTATGCGTCTACCTTGAACTACAGTGACTGGGGCTCACGCCCCTCTTCTCTGCCTGCAGGCAATAGGAGTGACCTGCTTTGTCTGCAAAGCCAGAACACAAGAAGGCAGCACAGTCTGTCAGTAAAGAAGGTTTCAGCAACCGGGAACCAGGCCCCAAAGACCTCTGAGCCCTTTGGAAACCACTCACTGAAAACCAGGGTTGAACTTGACCTGTGAAGTTAGAACTCTCGGGTTCTGTTGGCATCAAGGCTTGGCAGTATACATACATACATACATACGTATACACACACAGGCTGCTCGGAACTGAAGGAGCAGACCCTAGGCTGGGGCTTCCCTGGTGCCTCAGTGGTAAAGAATCTGCCTGCCAATGCAGGAGATGCAAGTTTGATTCCTGGGTGGGGAAGATCCCCTGGGGAAGGAAATGGCAACCCACTTCAGTATTCTTGCCTGGGAAATCCCATGGACAGAAAAAGCTGGGGGACTATAGGCCATGCAGTTGCCAAAGAGTCACCACGACTTCTGCACTGACCAAAGGCTGGGTGGTTTACAAAGTCTTTAAAAAGCCCAGAGATCTTTGCAGGCTCATTTTACAGATAAGGAAATGAAATTCAGAGCGATTAAGTAAGTAGCTCGAGGTCTGGCCTCTAGCAAGTAGCAGACCCAGGACCTGAACCCCTGGTGTGTTTGCCAGGCCTTGGCTCTTTCCACACCATCCGGCTTCCCTCTGGTGGAAGCAGGCCTCTCCCACTGAGATGAGAAAGCTTGCCAAGTGGTCCATTGTAAGCCTCCTCTCTCCCACCACACACTCACTTCCTCTTCGCCCATTCCCTCCCATCCTCCCCCATTTCTTTCTGTCTGATTTTCTGGTATCTGGACTCACTCAAGATCTCACAGCCTGCTCCAGGGAGCAGACCCAGAGCTGCACACACAGACGGCTCTTCAAAGGCAACCATTGTTCCTGTCCTCTTGTGGGCAGATAAAAACAAAATACTGCTGCTAAAAAAAAAAAAAAAGTCTGTCTCACATTTCATTTTACTTGAGGAAATGGAAAATGCCAAGGCAACACATCAAGGTCAAGTCCCCCTGGATTCTGGCTCAGAGCCTCCGCTGCCTAAACCAGCCCCCTCCCTGTAGCCCAGCTGATGACTCTGTTCACTCATTTCACTGCCCACACCTGGCCTGGCCTACCTGTGAACACACACCCATGCATTCTTCCCCACCATCTCTATTTCCCCACACACCAGAGTCACCGGAACATGATAGACAGACAGAGGCCACTTGCTAAATCCTCAGATCTTAGCCCGGCCCCCAGACACTCATTTCTAATCACATCTTCAAGCCTTGAGCGAGGTGCAGCCATAAAAGAAAAAGGGAAGCCATTCATTTATACTTTACAGAGTTTCAATTTTTGTGAGGTTTTCACACAATCATCTTTTATGAGCTATAGTAAAACCACATGTTTATATAGTTTCTCTCCCGAAGTCCCAAACATTTCAGTAACATTATCTTATGTAACACCTGGGGTTTGCGAAACAGGGTCTGAACAGCCTCACATCACTTATGCAAACAGTTCTGAATTTTCCAGATGTATCCATTTCCCTTCAAGTTAGTAAAAAGCTTATTTGGACGACATTGCCTTGCCCCCTACCCCCC
>SJYW01014413.1:593218-624239 GCA_006410735.1 Raphicerus campestris
AACAAAGGCTGGGTGGTTTACAAAGTCTTTAAAAAGCCCAGAGATCTTTGCAGGCTCATTTTACAGATAAGGAAATGAAATTCAGAGCGATTAAGTAAGTAGCTCGAGGTCTGGCCTCTAGCAAGTAGCAGACCCAGGACCTGAACCCCTGGTGTGTTTGCCAGGCCTTGGCTCTTTCCACACCATCCGGCTTCCCTCTGGTGGAAGCAGGCCTCTCCCACTGAGATGAGAAAGCTTGCCAAGTGGTCCATTGTAAGCCTCCTCTCTCCCACCACCCACTCACTTCCTCTTCGCCCATTCCCTCCCATCCTCCCCCATTTCTTTCTGTCTGATTTTCTGGTATCTGGACTCACTCAAGATCTCACAGCCTGCTCCAGGGAGCAGACCCAGAGCTGCACACACAGACGGCTCTTCAAAGGCAACCATTGTTCCTGTCCTCTTGTGGGCAGATAAAAACAAAATACTGCTGCTAAAAAAAAAAAAAAAGTCTGTCTCACATTTCATTTTACTTGAGGAAATGGAAAATGCCAAGGCAACACATCAAGGTCAAGTCCCCCTGGATTCTGGCTCAGAGCCTCCGCTGCCTAAACCAGCCCCCTCCCTGTAGCCCAGCTGATGACTCTGTTCACTCATTTCACTGCCCACACCTGGCCTGGCCTACCTGTGAACACACACCCATGCATTCTTCCCCACCATCTCTATTTCCCCACACACCAGAGTCACCGGAACATGATAGACAGACAGAGGCCACTTGCTAAATCCTCAGATCTTAGCCCGGCCCCCAGACACTCATTTCTAATCACATCTTCAAGCCTTGAGCGAGGTGCAGCCATAAAAGAAAAAGGGAAGCCATTCATTTATACTTTACAGAGTTTCAATTTTTGTGAGGTTTTCACACAATCATCTTTTATGAGCTATAGTAAAACCACATGTTTATATAGTTTCTCTCCCGAAGTCCCAAACATTTCAGTAACATTATCTTATGTAACACCTGGGGTTTGCGAAACAGGGTCTGAACAGCCTCACATCACTTATGCAAACAGTTCTGAATTTTCCAGATGTATCCATTTCCCTTCAAGTTAGTAAAAAGCTTATTTGGACGACATTGCCTTGCCCCCTACCCCCCACCCCTTTCCCACCACCCGAAATCCCTTCCCTTCCACCTGCAGGTAACAGTTGCTTCTAAAAAGAATCTCTGCCTTGACAGTCACATAGCAGCAATTTTTCTGATTTGTTTTGCAGTTCCTGATGAATATTTTTATCTAGATCTCTGTTATAGAGTGGCAGAGCACTGCCTAAAATTAAATCACGAAGCCACCGCTTTTCTCCCTCCTACCCATGCTCATATCTGGGATCCTCTTTTAATTCTCCCTTCCTCTGCATCTCTTTTTTTCATTTAGCTTTTACAAAGTGGCTTTTACATTTCTTTTCATTTGCCGTTGCTTCCATCCTGCTCAGACTTTAATTCACAGCTGGGCTGCTTCACTCGGCTCCCCACAAGTCCCCTGTTTCAATCTATCTGGCACATTCTAGCCTCATAAGTCATCTTTGGATGCTCTCCTTTGTTGAAACACTGCGTAGCTGCTCATTGTCTATGATAGGGGAAGGCAAATTCATTCTGCAGGCCACTTCCCTAAAGAAAGTTTGCCTAGAACACAGCCACACCCATTTCTTTACACACTGTCTGTGGCTGCTTTTGTAATAAGACAGCAGAATCCAAAGCTTCTGGTAATTACCATCGGGTGGCTCAGACCATAAAGCATCTGTCTACAATGCGGGAGACCTGGGTTCGATCCCTGAGGTGGGAAGATCTCCTGGAGAAGGAAATGGCAATCCATTCCAGGGCTATTTCCTGGAAAATCCCATGGACAGAGGCGCCTGGTAGGCTACAGTCCATGGGGTCACAAAGAGTCGGACACAACTGAGCTACTTCACTTTCACTTTCTGTTATGAAGCTTGCTGACCCCTCTGATGGATGGAATACAGTCTGTGTCCCCTAGCCCCGTATGTGGGACTCTGACCTTGCCCCGCCTAGTTTTTCCACCTTACCTGTGTGTCCCTCCTCCCTAGCCGTGGGCAGCCACCCGCATATACGGTGGGCCCCTTTACCAGCGTGTTTCATGCCTCTAGAGCTGTTCGTGCATTCCTTCTGCCTGGAGTCCTCTTTTGCATATCCCAGCTTCTGGCGAATACCCACCTGTCACCCACAATTCAGCTCAAGGCAAAGCTCTTCCATGGTGCCATCTCTGCTCCTTCTCACGCCTCTGTCCCTCTCTCCCTGTGAATTCAGAGCTTCTATCTTTGTGCAACCACCAAACTCATACAAATGTTTCCTACAGCTTCTGCTTATTATATGTTTCTCTCTGTCTAGACTCCCTGGAAAGCAAGTGCTGTGTCTTAATCTTTTTTTTTTTTTTAATTCCCAGAGCCTAGTAATGTGTCCAGAATATAGTAGATATTCAGTACATGTTGAGTGAATGGGTGGATGATTGAATGGATGAATGAAGCGCCAACCCCTACTCCCCCATCTTATTCCTTCTCCCCATACCTACTCTTTGTCTGGCCTCCCAGGTCCTGACACGCTTCGCTGATTCTGGCTCTAAGCTTGTCCTGTCTGCTCCCTGTGGTCTCTAGAACCTTCTCCAGAGGTGGCCCCTGCCTGCTCCTCCCACACGCACGTCCATCACACTCCAGGTCAGGATGGCTCTCTGTGACCCTCACATCATGACCTGCTATGTATCTTCATTCAGCATCGCTTGCCTGACCAGTGTGTACAGGTGACATGGCCGAGGAGTCTTGAATCCGAATCCAAGCTTTGTCATCCTCTAACTGGGTCACCCTTAGGCAAGTCAGTGCCTGAACTCTGGTTCCCTCATCTGAAAATCCAAGTGATTCAATGTATTTCACTGCTTAGTTGATGAGCGTGACACACACACATTTATTCATTCAACAAATATTTATGGGTTGTTCATTATGCACCAGGCAGTAAACAAGACAAAAGACCCCCCAAAACCAAAAGACCAAAACCAAATCCCTGTCCTCCTGGGGCTTACTTTGTTACTGAGGAGAAAGGCAATAAGCAAGACAGATACTGTGCTTAGAAAGTGAGGGGTGCTTGGGGCCAATAAACCAGCAATGGACAGGGCTTGTGATATTATTAGGTGGTAATTTATTAAGGTCTTACCATGTGAACCTGAACGTTCCTTTCTTATAATTTTTGGGAGTCCCCCAGGGGAGGCTTTATAATGTTAACCAGTGGGGGATAAGCATTTCATATGAGCACCAGTAACAAAAAAGAACGAGGGAAAGAAGAAGCCTGCCCTTCAGTCAACAGTATCGGGTTGGCCAAAAAGTTCATTCAGGTCATGCCATGGAAAAACCCAAACTTTTTGGCCAACCCAGTACTTCCTGAGCACTTCAGACACCAGACAGGAGAGCCATCCACGTTCAAAGCATTCTTTCAGGAGGATTAATTTGGTAGAACACCATATGAGATGGATCAGTGAGGGAGAAACTGAATTTGGAGAGACTGGAAGTTAGGAGGCTGACCCAAACATCTGGGTTGACCCAGGCACGTAGCTGTGGGACCCACGGAAGGACTTTTTGAGGTTGCATATCTACTGAAAAAGTTGCACAACCTAAATGTTTTATTCTGTGGATGTTCTGAGGACTTCAAGCTTGGGAGACAGCCTGTCAGCTTGAAGGGACTGCTGAAGAGGTAAGGGAGGAACCAGAGTATATAGGAGTGTTTGCAACAAAGCCCAGGTAGTCAGGACTTCAGAAGATTACTGTTAAAGAAAACCAGACGTCCCAAGTTTAGGAATTTAGCGCTTTTGTATTATCGGATGCTAGAGTCTGGGATCACTGCAATCATTCCTTTGACATGCACCTTGGCTCTCTGGAGCCAGTGCCCTGTGGTATGCCCTCCTGGGTCTCCTCCGGGTGCTCTCTCATGGGTGGCTGCAGTGGCTGATGGTGGGCATCCTATTTTTTTCTTTTTTTCAGATACTAGGGGATTTGTCTGCTTTTTAACTTTTACTTTATTATATTATTTAAAAATATTTATTTATTTGGCTGTTCTGCATCTTAGTTGCGGCATGCAGTATCTTTTGCTGCGGCATGCAAACTCTGTTTCAGAGAGCGGGATCCAGTTCCTGGTGCCCTGTGGTGGGAGCACAGAGTCTTCAGCTGCTGGACTACCAGCTGCTGCTGCTCAGTCATGACAGACTCTTTGCAATCCCAGACTGTAGCCCACCAGGCTCCTCTGTCCATGGGATTCTGCAGGCAAGAATACTGGAGTGGGTTGCCATACCCTCCTCCAAGGGATCTTCCCACCCCAGGGATCGAGCCCCCGTCTCTTATGTCTCCTGCGTTGCAAGGGGACGCTTTACCTCTGAACCACCAGGGAAGCCCACTGGGCCACCAGAGAAGTCCCTATTTTTTTTAATATATATATTGGAGTATAGCTGATTTACAATGTGATGTTAGTTTCAGATGTATGGGCATCCTGGGTCTCTCCTGAGTTCCCTCAGGGCTCATTAATGTGGCAGCTGTAATGGCTACAATATCCTTTGTTTACTGACACGGCAGGCAACATTTATTTATTTATTTTTTCACTCAGAGCATTTCATAGGAAAATCTGAGGACTAAATCCAAGATCCTTCAGGATGGAGACTGGGGCTTTCCCATTCCTCACTCCACACCATAGTTACAAAGAGAATTCAGGATGTGGCAGGTGGTGGGAGGTGTTTTGTAGAAAAAAGGGAGGAACATCTCTCCTGTCCCACCCATCCCTTTCTATGCTCACACCCAAGCCCTTCTCCAGGCACTTAGCCCTTCTCCACCTAAGTCTATCCCTCACTCGTCCAGCTATCACATGAACAGGAATGCCCAGAAACCAATCTGACCCTGCTTCTTTGTCTCTTGCAAGAGTAATTACTCCTAAGTGTGAGGCCCAGGCCCTTTAAACCTCCAGGACTCGCACAAAGCAGGAGAGAAAAGCAGAGTGCATGACCTATTGAGGCCACTCCATAAAGTGGACAGAACCAGATAGAACCAAGGTCAGATCCCAGCTCTGAGATTTCTACCTCTGTGACCCTGGGCAAAGATTTTCTCAATTTTCTGATATGCAGTATTTTTAAATTTTTTATTTTATTTTTAAGCTTTTTATTTTGTGTTGGAAAGTATTTTTTATGTATTATAATTCTTTTAATTGAAAGGTAATTGCCTTACAATGTTGTGTTGGTTTCTTTTGTATAACAAGAGTCAGTCGTAACTCTATCTATATCTATATATTCCTTTCCTATTGAGCCCTCCTCTCATCCCTCTGATACCCCTGATATGCAGTATTAAAAGATAATTTTTAAAAGCTAAAATCATGACTCATATAAACATAAAACAAATACATGCCTAAGAATTTATTTAACTCATTGGTTAATGAGAGAACCAGCAAGATATGACAACCCATTGAGGGAAGAATTCAAAGAACACATATATGTGAGCAATCGGGAATANGAGTATATAGGAGTGTTTGCAACAAAGCCCAGGTAGTCAGGACTTCAGAAGATTACTGTTAAAGAAAACCAGACGTCCCAAGTTTAGGAATTTAGCGCTTTTGTATTATCGGATGCTAGAGTCTGGGATCACTGCAATCATTCCTTTGACATGCACCTTGGCTCTCTGGAGCCAGTGCCCTGTGGTATGCCCTCCTGGGTCTCCTCCGGGTGCTCTCTCATGGGTGGCTGCAGTGGCTGATGGTGGGCATCCTATTTTTTTCTTTTTTTCAGATACTAGGGGATTTGTCTGCTTTTTAACTTTTACTTTATTATATTATTTAAAAATATTTATTTATTTGGCTGTTCTGCATCTTAGTTGCGGCATGCAGTATCTTTTGCTGCGGCATGCAAACTCTGTTTCAGAGAGCGGGATCCAGTTCCTGGTGCCCTGTGGTGGGAGCACAGAGTCTTCAGCTGCTGGACTACCAGCTGCTGCTGCTCAGTCATGACAGACTCTTTGCAATCCCAGACTGTAGCCCACCAGGCTCCTCTGTCCATGGGATTCTGCAGGCAAGAATACTGGAGTGGGTTGCCATACCCTCCTCCAAGGGATCTTCCCACCCCAGGGATCGAGCCCCCGTCTCTTTTGTCTCCTGCGTTGCAAGGGGACGCTTTACCTCTGAACCACCAGGGAAGCCCACTGGGCCACCAGAGAAGTCCCTATTTTTTTTAATATATATATTGGAGTATAGCTGATTTACAATGTGATGTTAGTTTCAGATGTATGGGCATCCTGGGTCTCTCCTGAGTTCCCTCAGGGCTCATTAATGTGGCAGCTGTAATGGCTACAACATCCTTTGTTTACTGACACGGCAGGCAACATTTATTTATTTATTTTTTCACTCAGAGCATTTCATAGGAAAATCTGAGGACTAAATCCAAGATCCTTCAGGATGGAGACTGGGGCTTTCCCATTCCTCACTCCACACCATAGTTACAAAGAGAATTCAGGATGTGGCAGGTGGTGGGAGGTGTTTTGTAGAAAAAAGGGAGGAACATCTCTCCTGTCCCACCCATCCCTTTCTATGCTCACACCCAAGCCCTTCTCCAGGCACTTAGCCCTTCTCCACCTAAGTCTATCCCTCACTCGTCCAGCTATCACATGAACAGGAATGCCCAGAAACCAATCTGACCCTGCTTCTTTGTCTCTTGCAAGAGTAATTACTCCTAAGTGTGAGGCCCAGGCCCTTTAAACCTCCAGGACTCGCACAAAGCAGGAGAGAAAAGCAGAGTGCATGACCTATTGAGGCCACTCCATAAAGTGGACAGAACCAGATAGAACCAAGGTCAGATCCCAGCTCTGAGATTTCTACCTCTGTGACCCTGGGCAAAGATTTTCTCAATTTTCTGATATGCAGTATTTTTAAATTTTTTATTTTATTTTTAAGCTTTTTATTTTGTGTTGGAAAGTATTTTTTATGTATTATAATTCTTTTAATTGAAAGGTAATTGCCTTACAATGTTGTGTTGGTTTCTTTTGTATAACAAGAGTCAGTCGTAACTCTATCTATATCTATATATTCCTTTCCTATTGAGCCCTCCTCTCATCCCTCTGATACCCCTGATATGCAGTATTAAAAGATAATTTTTAAAAGCTAAAATCATGACTCATATAAACATAAAACAAATACATGCCTAAGAATTTATTTAACTCATTGGTTAATGAGAGAACCAGCAAGATATGACAACCCATTGAGGGAAGAATTCAAAGAACACATATATGTGAGCAATCGGGAATACTGGAATAAATTTACGAATATCTGCAAAACTGGTCAGAAACCATTGGGTGATAATGAGCTGCAGGGCCGCCAAACATTTCATTTGCATTTTTAAGAATGAGAATTATTTCATTACTATCAGTGTTGTAGAACTTGCACAGTTATAAATGGCTCAAAAACAATAACATACACAGGCCTCAATAGCATCAGATAACCTGGCAGCTTGCACTGAAGATAACACCCAACAGTTTGTATTTTCGTTGTTTTCTCCCCATTCCAAAGTTTTTCACAAAAATTTAACAGAAATATTCATAGAGGTGATATATTTGAAACATCTCACACAGTTCTTGGCACATCGTGCTATGTAATAAGTCGCTTCAGTTGCGTCTGACTCTGCACAACACCATGGACCCTAGCTCGCCAAGCTCCTCTGTCCATGGGATTCTCCAGGCAAGAATACTAGAGTGGGTTGCCATGCCCTCCCCTCCTAACCCAAGGATCAAACCCTGGTCTCATGTCTCTTGTATTGGCAGGGGAATTCTTTACCACTAGCACCACCTGGGAAATAGTTGGCATATCACAGACACTCGATATTTGAAAATTCCCTTCCCCATCTTTCAGTCTGAAACAAACAAACAAAAAATCACAGGGAAAGATTTTCTTTGAGGCGAATGCTGCTAGAGGAATGTGTATCAAGGGTTTCAGGGCTCAGCAGTGGAAGTAGTTACATCTGGCCTGGAAAGTCTCGGTAGAAGGAATCTGGTCACTTCAGATCTTCTCCCTATGGTGTGCTTAATCCAGAGAAAATCTCCCAGGGGTCCTCAGTCTCTGGATCTAGTGCCTGATGATCTGAGGTGCAGCCGATGCAGTAATAATAGAAATAAATTGCCCAATAAGTGTAATGCTCTTGAATCATCCTAAAACCACCCTCCCCTCTGTCTGTGGAAAAATTGTCTTCCACGAAACCGGTCCTTGGTGCCAACAAGGTTGGGGACCACTGGCATAGCCACAACACCCAGGCCACATTTTTCTGTCCCTTTCAAAGTGAAAGTGTTATTCTCTCGGTCGTGTCCAACTCTTTGCAACCCCTGTGGCCCGCCAGGCTCATCTCTCCATGGGATTCTTCAGGCAAGAATACTGGAGTGGGTAGCCATTTCCTTCTCCAGAATATCTGCTCAACCTAGAGATTGAACCCAGGTCTCCCGCATTGCAGGCAGACTCTTTTATCATCTGAGCCACCAGGAAAGCCATTCCTCTGTCCCTTTAAGCATATCAACTGTGGCCACATGAATATCTCATCTGTTACTCATGACTCAGTAGGCAGACTATCCAGTGTGGTAATCACTCCCATTTTACAGAAGAAGAAAGAGGTTCAGAGAGATTAAATAAATAACTTGACCAAGGTCATACAGCTTGTCAGTGGCAGAGCCAGTATCGAATGGAATCCAGTATCTCAGAAAACTCAGGGAAAAGATTTACATCCAGGACTCTTCCCCTTTCCTCAAGGCCAGAGTTTATAGCTTGAGCTCTGCACTTCTAGAACATTATAAATCAAATTTGGTTTTTCTTGAGCTGACAGGTTTAAGGAAGTAATAAGTTTTACATTGCAGATTATTAATCTATTACAGCGATTTCATCAGTTTGTGAAATAACTAAGTGATGTAAGCTGTGTAGCTCCCTCTGCAAACCAACCCCACAAGCGTTCCCATGGGCGCTGGGAGTCCCAGGGGGCAGTGGCCTGGGGGCACACAGGGGTGGCCCCAAGGGCAACTCACTGGAGGAGCCCTTTGCTAGGTGCCTGAGGAACATGACTTGCTCTTCAGACAGGCTCCCACCCCCAGCCCTTTCCCCTCTCCCTCCCACACTAGACTCTCAGAGTACTCCTCCTCCTCCTCCAGGGCCCCTGACTGACTTTCCTTCCACCCTTTGAATCTAGAGTTATTGTTGGAAATAGCAACCCACTCCAATACTCTTGCCTGGAAAATCCCATGGACAGAGGAGCCTGATAGGCTACAGTCCACAGGGTCGCAAAGAGTCAGACACGACTGAGCAACTTCAATTTCAGTTGCTAAGTAGCTCAGTCATGTCCAATTCTTTTGCGAACCCATGGACTGTAGCTGGCCAGGCTTCTCTGTCCACAGAATTCCCCAGGCAAGAATACTGGAGTGGATCACCATTTCCTTCTCCAGGGGGCGTTTTCCAACCCAGGGATTGAACCCAGTCTCCTGCAATGTCAGGCGGATTCTTTACCACTGAGCTACCAGGGAAACCCTCGAATCTAGATGTTCTGCTCTCCCGACAAAAGCATCCTAACAGTTGTCTCAGCTTCACTTCTTGCCTCTCTTTAATTATAGACTGTTAATATGAAAGTCAGGTCATGCCACAGACATGCTCAGAAAAATCTAGTGGCTTCCTACTGCATATGGACTTTTCTGAAGAGACCATACAAGGCAATTCAGTGTTCAGGATGAGCAGTAGGAAGTGCCTTCAGGACTGACATCTTTGGGCAAGGAAGGAAGCAAGGTGGAGTGGAAGGGGACCTTAAGCAGCAGTGCAGCCTCAACCAACAACAGCTTCTGCCCGCGGGGATTGTGGACAACTCCCCTTGGGGATGGTCCATGCCTCTGTAGCATCCCACAGTCACTTCCATCTCAACAATCACAGAAGCGGAAGATACAGACCCGAGGGCTTTCTCTCTACTGATTCCCTGCCTTTTCATTACTCCAGGGATATGTCACACCAACAGACAGGGCAATATGGCTGTTGTCTCATTAACTGTCTGATTTCATGTCTCCGTGTCAATAAAATGTTTCTATATTTCTATCTCGTAGCTTGAGGAATAATATTAGTTTAATGTATTAAGAGGAAAGTAATTAAATATTTGTTCTTGGGTAATTGTGTATAAACTGCAGTTCTTGGGTAATTGTATATAAAATGCATGACAATTGAGCTGGTGATGTAATTAGTGAATCTTAATTGGAGACCCTCTTACAATCAATGTTTAATTTACTAACAACTGTTTTGTCTTAAGAGCAAATTAAATGCTTGTCACTGGCCTTCCACACCCACGACGTGCAGAGTCAGCCCGTTTCCTGGCTGTCTGTGGGGGAGACCTTCTCTGCTGTCAGTTGGCCATGCCATCTCTAGGAAGTCTTGTAGCCTGTCTGGAACTCAGTTTTATTATCTGCAAGTTGGGAGCCTTGGGAAGAAAATACTGAGGGATAATGTGTATTGAGCACCTGTAGTCAGTCGGATACGTACCTCATAAGCTCCTGTGGTACCTCATTACATGTGGGTGGTTCATTATACGCATTCTAAGCACATGTGTTAACTCACATGTGGGTAACTCATTTAGCCCCAGCAACAACCCTACACGTAGGTGCCACTCTCTTCATTTTATAGAAAAGGACACTGAAATGCAGTGTAACTTGCTCAGCAAACAGAGCAAAGAGCCGTGGCATCAGAGCCCGTTCTGTCATCAGGAAAGGCTATCATCTCTGATGACAATCTCTAGCTTCTTTTCTATCTCAAAGGGTCTATTTGGGCCAGTCCCGCAGACACCCAGACCCTTCCATCCCATCGCCACTCTGTCCCTCCCTGGCACGGAGCCCTTTGTATAGTCGAAGCCTCGGCTTTGATCTTTTCTGATTTGTTACCAGCACCAGAGCTGTCCTGCCTCCCCAGCCCCGACAGCCTCCCTTCATTAGCCAGGATGGGCTCGAGGATTCTGCAGTAACAGCCCCGAATCGAAGCGACTTTTATAACAGAGGCTTATTTCTCACTCATGTTCCATGTTCAGTGTGGGAGTTGCCGACCGATGTTTGGTCCTGTTTTCTGGACTTCCAGCTGTCCACTTAGGGCCCATCATCAATACCTGCAGCCCAGAAAACAGAGCAAAGTGTTTCTTTACAATCTCCAGCATCTTCTTACATGACGCCTCACTTTCCTTCTCTTCTGGACTTCTTCCTTTCTGCCTCTGCCCCACTCACAAATTCCTGGCTTCATTCTGCCCGGGCCCTACATAATTAAGGCTGGGAATATCCCATCAAGATAAAGATATTCTTTATCTTGTAAGGGTCACAGTGGTTCTTATCCCCTTGGGAGCGGACTCTGGGCTATCAGATATTTCAGAGGGGAGCATGTTAGGATGATAAATGCCTCTCCCTTGATTATAATGATGATAAGCTCAATTCACAGCAATGGATGCATCACCTCCACCTCCCTTCCTGCCAATCAGAGTGCAGATGGGAAGGAATAAAGCATAAAGAGGATGAAGGGGTCGAGACCCCTGCCTGCTGTTTCTCAGCGGTTCCCTTCAATCCTAACCCCATTCTTGAATCACCCTGTCCCTCTCTTAACTTCTTTCTCTTGCATTCAATATGGCATCCTTTCTCATTGCCTTTGGTCTTTATGTTGACCTTATACTCACCCCTCATCATCCCAGTTCCCTTTGTTTTATTCTCCATAATGCCCTTCAACCACCTCCATCTTTCTCTTCCTGTGTGCCTCTCCCTGTCATTAATGGGGCTGACTCTGGGAGACAGGTGGCAGGGGACAGAGAACTTCCACTTCTTGCCCCACCTTAGCCAGTAACGAAAGAGGATGCTTGCAGGATGATGCTGACAGAGGCTCCAAGGGCAACTTTATTTATTTTTATAATTGTATCTATTTATATATTTGTAGCTATGCTGGGTCTTCGCTGCTGTGTGTGGGGCTTTTCTCTAGCTGTGGCAAGTGGGGACTACCTGTTGTGGTGGCTTCTCTTGCTGAGGAGCACAGGCTGTAGGCTGCACCGGCTGTAGTTTCGGCACGTGGTCAGCACAGTCTCAATAGTTGTGGGGCACCGGTTTAGTTGCTTCTCAGCACGTGGGATCTTCCCGGACCATGGATACAACCCTTATCTCCTGCATTGGCAGGCAGATTCTTTACCACTGAGCCACTAGGGAAGCTCCTAATTGCTTATTTTCAAATCAACTAATTATTTGGCTGTGCTGGATTTTAACTGATGCATGTGGGACCTAGTTCCCTAACCAGGGATCAAACCCAGAGCCCCTGCATTGGAAGCTTGGAATCTTAACCACTGGACCATCAGGGAAGCCCCCAGGGACAATTTTAGAGTCTGTCTTGCCCACTGCTTTATCTCAGCACCCAGCCTGGCACATAGTAGGTAGTCATTATTTCTAGGATAAATGAATAGCTGAATGAATGGCTTAATGATGTTTCCTCTGAAAGGCTCTCCATGGACCCTTCTCAGCTCTGAGGTCTTATCGTTCTATGTGATTCCATAAGATTCCCACTTCTAGACTATCTTTTGGGACTGATGGGGCAGAGATACCAATTCAAATAGCAGTAAATGTGCAAGTGATTTTATACCTAATTGACAAACTAAACACAGATAAATCACCAGGACCAGATGGCACTCACTCGAGAGCAATGAAGGAACTCGAGGGTGAAATTGGGGAATTGTTGGCCAAAACATGTAAGTGCTCATCACAAAGGGACATGGTGCCAGAGAGCTGGAGAAGGGGACGGTGCCTCCGCAGAGGACCCTAGGAGACTGGCTTCAACAGTGAGACTGGCTGTGAAAATGGGCAAGTGATCCAAATATAGAATAAGGAGTAGCAGTGCTAGCAGAAGCTACACGCCAGCGAGGAAGGCTCCTTTGGTTCTGTACAAGGAAATCTTTCCTGGCAAAACCTTCTAGAATTATGTGTGGGGAGACATACGGATAGCGGCAGGGGAGCCAGCAGAGGAAATGAGTCTATATTCTCTGAATTATATGCTAAAATCTATAGAAAATAAAAAACCAAACCATCCGAGATCAGCTGCCTTAGAAGAAATTCTGATTTAAGACAGAACACTTGCACAGGACTAATAATAATTTATGATCACAAAGATTATTTCAACTTCTCAAAGATATTCTTGAAAGGTTGATCTTTACAACAACTTTGTAAAAATGGTAGAACTTTTTTTATTGACTGTCACTTGAGAAGTGACACAGAGAAAATAAATGACTTGCCCAAGTCCTCTACTCCTTCAGTTCTCCACTGTATCATCCCTAGGGTAAGGAATGCTGATATAGAAATAGTCACATCTCCAAGAACTTGCTTGTCACTGAGACAGCCAAGGCAACAATATCCCTGTCTCACTGCTACCTTGCAGATCGCCCATGAGTAATATCCAGTGTGGGGGGCAGGGAAGGGATCCAGAATCCGAGCTGCAAGAGAGTCTGAGAAAAGCCAGTTTTAAGCTTCCCAGCCTTTGCAGTAATCAAAGAAAATACTAGAAGTTGAAAAGAATGCTGAGGGCCAAATAGCTGTATGCACTGTACTCTGTGAAGGAGGGGACATTCCAAGAGGAGAAAAAGGTGTTTTCAAAGGAGGGGATTACAAAAGATCATAGTGCTATATACACTGGATGTTTGTGTCTCCCCAGAGTTCACAGGTTAAAACTAAGCCCCCAAAATGATGGGATGAGGAGGTGGGGCCATTGGGACGTGATTAGGTCATGAAGAGAGAGCCCTTATGAATGGCATCAGTGCTTTTTTAAAAAAAAAAAAAGAGACTAAAAAAAGCGAGAGTGCAAGAGCTCTCACACTTTCCACTATGGACAGCCACAGCCAGAAGATGTCTTATGAATAGGAAGACACTGAAGCTGCTTGTGGCTTGATCGTGAAATTTCCAGGCTCTAGAACCATGAAAAATAAATGATCATTTTTTACGTGCCACCCAGGCTAAGACACGTAAGTTAGAAGCATCCTAGCCCTTTGGCAAGACTGTACAGTGCCAGGGGCTCAACCAGTGGCCAACTTCTCTGCCCCTCTCCTTGCCTCCCTCCTGGGAAACACTGACATTAGAGCTTGTCCCACTTTGGCCCCCTGATGCGAAGAGCTGACTTATTTGAAGACCCTGATGCTGGAAAAGATTGAAGGCGCAAGGAGAAGGGGATGGACGACAGAGGATGAGATGGCTGGATGGCATCACTGACTCAGTGGACACGAGTTTGAGTAAACTCCGGGAGTTGGTGATGGACAGGGAGGCCTGGCGTGCTGCAGTCCACGGGGGTCACAAAGAGTTGGACACGACTGAGTGACTGAACTGAACTGAACACTGAGAAGTGCTGAAGGGGCAGGGCTGGATTTCTTGCAACCAGTCAGCTACCATTCCTGTCCTGCGGGGGCTGGAAGCTGATAGGATCAGGAGACGGAGAGCATGCTGTGGCAGCGAGTCACCGTGATCTTCCCTAACCCACCCACGTGGGGCTCTCTGTACCTCAGAGAGGAGCAAATAAATACAAGGCACGTACGTTATTAAGTGTAATTACATTGTTACTTATAGGTTCAATTAAATACGCTGGACATTTTTATAACATAATTTGAGGTGTGATGCATGCAGCAACGGCATTAACCTTTAATCACAGTTCTTTCCCTTTGAATTGCAGTAATGACCCTATTAATTAGGAATGAAATGATTAAATAGGAACAGAAGACATCAGATCATGATTCCTCTCCCTGGGCCCCTCTCCTTAGATTGAAAGGTGGCCTTTTGACCTTCCTCCCCCAAGAAAACACATCTCAGGGAGTGGGTGTGTATCTTAGGGCGGGGGGAATGTTGAATTTTCTACAACCTCTTCTCTCCCAGAACACAGGGTAGAAAAATAGATAGGACGAGCGGTGTATAATCAGGGATGTGCAGTGTCTGCTCCAAGGATGTTTACTTGCTCCTTGGGTTGTTGACAATTGTCCCTTCCGGGCACTAGATTTGCGAATGTGATGACATGAGTTAGGCAGCTCTGGGCAGTGCTAATGCTGAGATCAGCTCAGCTCTGACCATTTCCCTCTGCCTACTGCCTGTTCCCACCTCCCAGTGTAACCCTTTGCCCCACTCAGGATCTCAATAGGTTTTAGAGAATCCACTCACTGTCCACCTTCTGTGATGGCTGAGACCCCCATGCTGTGCTTCCAACCAATCTGATCACCCACCCACTTGCCCCCTGTGGTCCCATTCAGGTGAATTTTCTCCCTCCATATATCAGCAATCATGGGAAACACTGAGGGAATCAAGCAATGATCATTGCTCTTGGGCATCTCTGTTAAACTTGGTTATAAGCTGTGTTGCGATCATTGTACTCCTGCAATGATTGACACATTAGTAACTACAATAGAAGGGCATGGTCTAGGGGAAGCTCAGAGGAGGAGCAGCTATGGTGTCACAGAGGGCTTCCTGGAGAAGGTGACAGCCAAGACAAGTCTTTTAGGATAACTGAAGCTAACGAATGAGGACACAGGCCAGGGCAGGGATTCCAAGCCTGGGATCATGAATGAGGACACTGGGTGAAAAATTGCTCCTTGTTGCCCTTCTGAATCTTTAATTCAATAGAATACACCATATACTACCATACTCCATGTTACTCATCTGTATTCGTGGAAGTCATCCCAGAATCTGCTTGCTGGGCCCGCCATCCCAGTCCCCAACTATTGGGTCTGGCTTTGATTCAGCGTCTTGCTCTGGCCTCTGTACACGCGGTGTCTGTTTTAGGAGCTCATGGCTGCCGTCCGTGTCTCCCACCAGGGTTCCTTACACCAGCGTTCTGCCCTCTGTCTCCTGTGTCTCTGTACACCTTCCCCAGCCCTTCTCCACCTGAGCTCCAAATGCAAGCTTGAATCCAATTAGCACAGTCACTTCTGTCCAATGTGAAGAAATGACAGACCCACAGCAGAGTACGTTTAAGAGCACACAAGCGTCGTGCTCTGAGCCCAGCCAGCCACGCAGCTGCCCTCAGCCCCAGCCTACACCTACCACAGACCCTCAGCCCAGCATCTCTCTGGAGGGTGCTTTCCTTTCACTCCTTCAGAACTGATCAGATTTATAGAATGTGTCTGGCTTTAGTTAAAATACAAGTTCAGCTACTTTAACTGGGAGACCAAATAAGACTGGCTCAAATAACAAAGAAGTTTATGTTTCTCCCATGTAAGTCTCAAGTGAGTGGTCTAGGACTGACAAGGTGGCTCCATAATCATTATAGCCCAGACTCCTTTTGTCTTTTTGTTCTGCCAACCTCAACATGCAGTTCTCACCTCATGATCCAAAATGGCTGCCCCAGCTCCTGCCCTCCCAGGGAACACAGGGCTCTCCCTTTTAAGAACATACTTTGTAATTTGTTGTCATACCATTTCTGTTCACAGACATCAATACTTAGTCATAGATAGAGGCTGGGAAATTTGTATCAGAAGAGAAGAATGGGTTTGAGGAGACAAGTAATAGACTCTTCCATCATCTTTATATATTTGTAACTGTGGGCCTCCCTGGACTTACAACAGGATGCCAGGAAGCCTGATAATTGTCTGCCTGTAGCCTCTCAGGCTCTCTTCCCCCCACTAGTTGTTCATTCATTCAAAATGTATTGAGTAGCTACTAAGGGGTGGGCCCTGGGGCTTGGTAACTGATTAATTTACTCATTGTTAAATGAGAGACAAATGACGGATAATTAATTGCAAGACGTGTGTGAAAATGAGAAGGTTCATTAGAAGGGTGAAGATAAAGAACTACTGAAGTTTAGAGCACAGAGGGGTCTTTCTAGAAGGATGAGACTACACAGGAAAGGTTGCATTTAAGCTGGGCCTTGGAGGTCAAGAAGGATTTGCAGATTCATATGCTGGGTTGAGTGACCATTCGCTTTTCTATGTATGTATTTACTAGCTATCTAGCTACACCAGGACTTAGCTAGCTGTGCTGGGTCTTAGTTGTGACATGTGGGAGCTTTAGTTGCAGCATGCAAACTCTCAGTTGTGGCACAGGGATCTGGTTCCCTGACCAGGGATCGAACCATGGCTCCTTGCATTGGGAGCTCAGAGTCTTAGCCACTAGACCACTAAGGAAATCATTCACTTTTCTTCATAGAGCTTTTAGGAAGGCTGTGAGGAGCTCATGTCTTCCTATAGGTTAGAGACCAGATACAGCAGAGATAGGAAAGAGGGGCCTCCCCACCTGGCTCTGGTGCCCAGGAGAGAGCTGTCCCCCACTGAAGGGGTTTGGGAAAATCCCACAGTTCAGGCTACCCTCTATGCCAGGCTCTGTGGGGACTTAGACACAGGCCTGGCCTCAGGGTGTTTATAATTTCTTTAGGGTTTAGAATTGAAGCCAGCAACTGTATGCATCAACAATTATTAGTTATTATTATTCATTAATGTTGAGAAGAAAATAAGAACATACAACTGTTCTAAGTGCTTAGAAAGGGCTCCAGCTACCCAGGAAGATATCTTTGTAGGTTGATGCAATCAGGGGCCTGGAATTTCAGATGATCCTTGAAGGATGGGTGAGATTTTGAAAGGTAGAAAGGAGCTCATGAAGAATTCCATGGAAAAAACTGGAAGATGGGAAGGAATATTGTTCCAGGAGACAATGGTGTCTTAATTTGTATTTCCCCCAAACAGACTGAGAAGTGACTTGCGTACAAGCAGTTTACATTGGAAGTAATCAGGGGAGTGAAACAGGGAAGGATGAGAACCAGCTAAGGATGCCTTGTTGCAGGTCCCTTTCCCACCAGTGCTTCCCACAGTGAACCACAGAACTGGGCAGAAGATGGCAAAAGGGGAAAGCCTTCACCATCCACCACCACTAGCCAAGGGTGTGAACTCCCCTTGTATTGCCAGGTGTGCCAGTGAGAGTGCCCAGTGGGTCTCTGCAGCTGTCCTATCCCTCAGCATCAGAAAAGTCCAAGGACAGGAATCCAAGGTGTGCTAATTCAGGCTAAGATGAGGTGGGAGCTGTCTGAAGACATGTGCAGGAAGCTGTTCTCAGCCCGTGTCTGGAGGATGGAAAGGCCAACAGGATGGGAAGTGGTAACCAAGAGATGTCTGATTCAAGGGATCCTGTTGAAGTGAGGGCATCTCAAGTCTCCACAGGCCCAGGAGGGTAATTCAACCTGAGCAGACAGTGGGAGCAGGGAAAGTGTGGAGGGGACGAAGAGAAGGGGTGGGGGATGTGGAGAAAACTGGAGGGAGGAGAGGGGAGGAGGGATGTGTTAATACTTGTGATGTGCAGTCTCCACTCCGTGATTTACAATCAAATACCTCCCTTGAGGAGGCTGCAGTGCATGCCTGTGGGGATGGGAAGGAAGAAATACTGGGAGTAGGGTGGGGTGATCCTTCTGAGCAGGTGCCCAGAGAGCAGGGGAGCTCCCAGGATGCAGAGGAGGTAGGGCTGGAGTTCAAGCCAGTATGAGTACTGGGAAGTGGATGGACATGTAGGCTTTCCTGATGTGAAGACAGATCAAGTCCACTCAGCATCCTTATCCAAGGGGGTTGAACCCATGCTCTCATTCTTCACAACTATTGACATATTCTTCAGAGTCCCTGGAGTCAATACAGTCAAGACGCTGGCAAGCCTTGGCCAGCATCCAGGACGCCATAAGTCTTGATCATTATATGAAATTACATGAATATGATGTGCCAGATGGTGGGGGAGGGTCCACTTGGCAGAAATGATACTTCATACAAAAGCTCGGAAGAGGATGACAGGTTAATAAGAGCTAACAGCGACTGCACACTGACTAAGGTCCAGGCACTGTTCTAAACTCTTTGCATGAGTTAATCTACTCCATTTTTAGGCTTCCCTGATGACCCAGATGATAAAGAATCCACCTGCAATGGGGGAGACCTGGGTTTGATCCCTGGGTTGGGAAGATCCCCTGGAGGAGGGGGCATGGCAACCCACTCCAATATTCTTGCTTGNTCTCTGTACCTCAGAGAGGAGCAAATAAATACAAGGCACGTACGTTATTAAGTGTAATTACATTGTTACTTATAGGTTCAATTAAATACGCTGGACATTTTTATAACATAATTTGAGGTGTGATGCATGCAGCAACGGCATTAACCTTTAATCACAGTTCTTTCCCTTTGAATTGCAGTAATGACCCTATTAATTAGGAATGAAATGATTAAATAGGAACAGAAGACATCAGATCATGATTCCTCTCCCTGGGCCCCTCTCCTTAGATTGAAAGGTGGCCTTTTGACCTTCCTCCCCCAAGAAAACACATCTCAGGGAGTGGGTGTGTATCTTAGGGCGGGGGGAATGTTGAATTTTCTACAACCTCTTCTCTCCCAGAACACAGGGTAGAAAAATAGATAGGACGAGCGGTGTATAATCAGGGATGTGCAGTGTCTGCTCCAAGGATGTTTACTTGCTCCTTGGGTTGTTGACAATTGTCCCTTCCGGGCACTAGATTTGCGAATGTGATGACATGAGTTAGGCAGCTCTGGGCAGTGCTAATGCTGAGATCAGCTCAGCTCTGACCATTTCCCTCTGCCTACTGCCTGTTCCCACCTCCCAGTGTAACCCTTTGCCCCACTCAGGATCTCAATAGGTTTTAGAGAATCCACTCACTGTCCACCTTCTGTGATGGCTGAGACCCCCATGCTGTGCTTCCAACCAATCTGATCACCCACCCACTTGCCCCCTGTGGTCCCATTCAGGTGAATTTTCTCCCTCCATATATCAGCAATCATGGGAAACACTGAGGGAATCAAGCAATGATCATTGCTCTTGGGCATCTCTGTTAAACTTGGTTATAAGCTGTGTTGCGATCATTGTACTCCTGCAATGATTGACACATTAGTAACTACAATAGAAGGGCATGGTCTAGGGGAAGCTCAGAGGAGGAGCAGCTATGGTGTCACAGAGGGCTTCCTGGAGAAGGTGACAGCCAAGACAAGTCTTTTAGGATAACTGAAGCTAACGAATGAGGACACAGGCCAGGGCAGGGATTCCAAGCCTGGGATCATGAATGAGGACACTGGGTGAAAAATTGCTCCTTGTTGCCCTTCTGAATCTTTAATTCAATAGAATACACCATATACTACCATACTCCATGTTACTCATCTGTATTCGTGGAAGTCATCCCAGAATCTGCTTGCTGGNTGCTGAGTTTTCCAAATTTGTGGAGCAGCAGCTGCACTTTGCTGGAGCAGCTGTGAAGAGATTCCCCACGTCCAAGGTAAGAGAAACCCAAGTAAGATGGTAGGTGTTGTGAGAGGTGTCAGAGGGCAGACACACTGAAACCATAATCACAGAAAACTAGCCAATCTAATCACGCAGACCACAGCCTTGTCTAACTCAGTGAAACTAAGCCAGGCCATGTGGGGCCATGAAGATGGGCGGGTCATAGTGGAAAGGTCTGACAGAATGTGGTCCACTGGAGAAGGGAATGGCAAACCACTTCAGTATTCTTGCCTTGAGAACCCCATGAACAGTATGAAAAGGCAAAATGATAGGATACTGAAAGAGGAACTCCCTAGGTCAGTAGGTGCCCAATATGCTACTGGAGATCAGTGGAGAAATAACTCCAGAAAGAATGAAGGGATGGAGCCAAAGCAAAAACAATATCCAGCTGTGGATGTGACTGGTGATAGAAGCAAGGTCTGATGCTGTAAAGAGCAATATTGCATAGGAACCTGGAATGTTAGGTCCATGAATCAAGGCAAATTGGAAGTGGTCAAACAGGAGATGGCAAGAGTGAATGTCTACATTCTAGGAATCAGCGAACTAAAATGGACTGGAATGGGTGAATTTAACTCAGATGACCATTTTATCTACTACTGTGGGCAGGAAACCCTTAGAAGAAATGGAGTAGCCATCATGGTCAACAAGAGAGTCTGAAATGCAGTTTTTTGATGCAATCTCAAAAACGACAGATTGATCTCTGTTCGTTTCCAAGGCAAACCAAAATAACATCAGTTGAAGCCTAATCTCCAGTAAGATAGTATTTGGAGGTGGGGCCCTTGGGAAATGATTAGGTCATGAGAGTGGAGCCTCATGAGTGGGATCAGGGCCCTTTTCAAAAAGGCCCCTTCACTTTATAGATATAATGAAAAGACAGTTACCCATAAACCAAAAACCAGGCTCTCACCAGACACCAAATCTGCCTCGATCTTGGATTTTCCAGCCTCCAGAACTGTGAGAAGTTTCTATTGTTTATAAGCTATCTAGCCTAATTTGTTACAATAATCTGAACAGACCAAGGCATGCACCTTATATAGTTAGCCCTCATTTTATAGATGGGGAGCAGGCTCAGAGAAGTTTAGTGAGTTGCCAAAAGTCACACAAGTCAAACAGGGTAGGATCAGGGATTAGACCTGGAGTCTGTTTGATGACAAAGCCCATTGTGAATACCTCCCCACTGTCTCCAGACGCATCCACGAGAGGAACATCTGAATCCAAGACCGCAAACCTCTCCATGGCACCCAGCGCCATTCTCTTGCTTTCTGAATGTTTTCTCCATCTTTAAAAATGTTCCATGGAGAAGGAAATGGCAACCCACTCCAGTATTCTTGCCTGGAGAATCCCAGGGATGGGGGAGCCTGGTGGGCTGCCGTCTATGGGGTCACACAGAGTCGGGACACGACTGAAGCGACTTAGCAGCAGCAGCAGCAGCAGCAAAAATGTTCTAGACACAGTGAAGTCTGCTCCTCTGCCCCCTGCTTGCCCTTCCAGCTCTCTTGCTCTGCGTTCTTCCTCTCCCTCTTCTGCTCTTCTTGCAGAAACCTTCCTATCTTTGCCCCTCATCCTGCCCATTTCCCTGCCTTCCTCTAGTTTCTCTCGTCTCTCCCCCACCCTACATCCTCTCCCAGCTCCTCCTCTGCCCTCCGCCTTGCTGGGCCGTGCTCTTCAGACATCTCATTAAAGTAATTGTTGACCTCAATTCTTCTTCCAGTGCATCTATAATCATGCGCCACAGGAAACCCTGAGGGATTCAAAACAGACTCTTAATCTATTTCACATGATTCAAAAACAACTCCCAGGAAAGCATTTTAATAGCCACGATTAACAGAATGCTGCTCGGCCATCCGTGGGAGATGTTCCCAACCCAGCACTGCCCGCCTCCCTGGGCTTGGTGCTCAGAGACATCAGACATCAAAGGTCCCCCTCCAAATCTAGTAAGGCTTTCAGGGTTTAATTTAGTTAATTAACTGGATGTGAAGACAGCTGGAGAATTTTGTGAGAAGTGTTCCCCTGTCCTTTCCTTCTCTCCTCTGAGCTCAAGGACCCTGCTAGACTGTTGTTCAGGCCTAAGACACTCAGTGTGTCTCCACCAGGTACAGAGGTCAGTTCTGTTCATCAGCCCAGGGCCTGTGTGTATTTGCCAATATTGTACTGTATTAGCAGCAAGGCCCGAGATCCCTACCCCTTTCTCTGCACTTTCTATCAACCTCAAATCCTGGTCACCTCTCCTGCTTCTGTGAAAAGCTTCCCCTTGTGGATGCTGAGAGCTAGCACTGCAGGAAAGCCTCCTTATCAGAATGAGTTCCTGTAGAACATCCTGTGAAAGGTGCCCCCTTGGCAAGGCACTTGTTCCAGGGCCGACCTGGAAGAGGACTTGGCTAGGTAACCTCTTGGGGAAGTCTTCCCACCCTGAGGCTCTTGGCTAGTTGAACACCACTTTTCTAAAACCTCATCTGTCCTTCCAGTGAGACTAGATCATGTATCACCTGTGACAGTGACTGTAATTTAAATACGCGCCAATGTCTGTCTCCTGGATGGCTTGTTAAAACGTTTCTGGTTCTGAGGCGGGGCCCAAGAATCTGCATTTCTAAAGACCTTCCTGGTGGTGACGGAGCTGTTGAATACAAGGTCTTTGACCTTGTCAAATTCTTCCCATTTCCAGCAGCGTGAACATCACCTGGAAACATTTGAAAATGCAGAATCTCAGACCCCAACCCAGATCTACTGGATTAGAGTCTATGGTTTAATGGGGTTCCTGAGGGATTTGTGTGTGTGCAGTGCATGTGAGAAGCACTGGTTTAGAGGAATGGTCTCAGCATTCCAGGTAATGGTGGAATGGGGAGCAGGTGGACAAGAATGATTGTCCCCATCCTGCCAGGGACAGGACAAGAAACCACTGTCTTCAGAACAGACTCCACCTGTCCCTCTAGCACACCCTCACACCCCCTTCAGCCACCACCATTGCAAATGATCTAATCGCCCATCTCTGCCAAGGGCCCAGCTCAGGGATGGTTATTTTCCCAGGGAATTTCACTGGAGNACCATTTTATCTACTACTGTGGGCAGGAAACCCTTAGAAGAAATGGAGTAGCCATCATGGTCAACAAGAGAGTCTGAAATGCAGTTTTTTGATGCAATCTCAAAAACGACAGATTGATCTCTGTTCGTTTCCAAGGCAAACCAAAATAACATCAGTTGAAGCCTAATCTCCAGTAAGATAGTATTTGGAGGTGGGGCCCTTGGGAAATGATTAGGTCATGAGAGTGGAGCCTCATGAGTGGGATCAGGGCCCTTTTCAAAAAGGCCCCTTCACTTTATAGATATAATGAAAAGACAGTTACCCATAAACCAAAAACCAGGCTCTCACCAGACACCAAATCTGCCTCGATCTTGGATTTTCCAGCCTCCAGAACTGTGAGAAGTTTCTATTGTTTATAAGCTATCTAGCCTAATTTGTTACAATAATCTGAACAGACCAAGGCATGCACCTTATATAGTTAGCCCTCATTTTATAGATGGGGAGCAGGCTCAGAGAAGTTTAGTGAGTTGCCAAAAGTCACACAAGTCAAACAGGGTAGGATCAGGGATTAGACCTGGAGTCTGTTTGATGACAAAGCCCATTGTGAATACCTCCCCACTGTCTCCAGACGCATCCACGAGAGGAACATCTGAATCCAAGACCGCAAACCTCTCCATGGCACCCAGCGCCATTCTCTTGCTTTCTGAATGTTTTCTCCATCTTTAAAAATGTTCCATGGAGAAGGAAATGGCAACCCACTCCAGTATTCTTGCCTGGAGAATCCCAGGGATGGGGGAGCCTGGTGGGCTGCCGTCTATGGGGTCACACAGAGTCGGGACACGACTGAAGCGACTTAGCAGCAGCAGCAGCAGCAGCAAAAATGTTCTAGACACAGTGAAGTCTGCTCCTCTGCCCCCTGCTTGCCCTTCCGGCTCTCTTGCTCTGCGTTCTTCCTCTCCCTCTTCTGCTCTTCTTGCAGAAACCTTCCTATCTTTGCCCCTCATCCTGCCCATTTCCCTGCCTTCCTCTAGTTTCTCTTGTCTCTCCCCCACCCTACATCCTCTCCCAGCTCCTCCTCTGCCCTCCGCCTTGCTGGGCCGTGCTCTTCAGACATCTCATTAAAGTAATTGTTGACCTCAATTCTTCTTCCAGTGCATCTATAATCATGCGCCACAGGAAACCCTGAGGGATTCAAAACAGACTCTTAATCTATTTCACATGATTCAAAAACAACTCCCAGGAAAGCAGTTTAATAGCCACGATTAACAGAATGCTGCTCGGCCATCCGTGGGAGATGTTCCCAACCCAGCACTGCCCGCCTCCCTGGGCTTGGTGCTCAGAGACATCAGACATCAAAGGTCCCCCTCCAAATCTAGTAAGGCTTTCAGGGTTTAATTTAGTTAATTAACTGGATGTGAAGACAGCTGGAGAATTTTGTGAGAAGTGTTCCCCTGTCCTTTCCTTCTCTCCTCTGAGCTCAAGGACCCTGCTAGACTGTTGTTCAGGCCTAAGACACTCAGTGTGTCTCCACCAGGTACAGAGGTCAGTTCTGTTCATCAGCCCAGGGCCTGTGTGTATTTGCCAATATTGTACTGTATTAGCAGCAAGGCCCGAGATCCCTGCCCCTTTCTCTGCACTTTCTATCAACCTCAAATCCTGGTCACCTCTCCTGCTTCTGTGAAAAGCTTCCCCTTGTGGATGCTGAGAGCTAGCACTGCAGGAAAGCCTCCTTATCAGAATGAGTTCCTGTAGAACATCCTGTGAAAGGTGCCCCCTTGGCAAGGCACTTGTTCCAGGGCCGACCTGGAAGAGGACTTGGCTAGGTAACCTCTTGGGGAAGTCTTCCCACCCTGAGGCTCTTGGCTAGTTGAACACCACTTTTCTAAAACCTCATCTGTCCTTCCAGTGAGACTAGATCATGTATCACCTGTGACAGTGACTGTAATTTAAATACGCGCCAATGTCTGTCTCCTGGATGGCTTGTTAAAACGTTTCTGGTTCTGAGGCGGGGCCCAAGAATCTGCATTTCTAAAGACCTTCCTGGTGGTGACGGAGCTGTTGAATACAAGGTCTTTGACCTTGTCAAATTCTTCCCATTTCCAGCAGCGTGAACATCACCTGGAAACATTTGAAAATGCAGAATCTCAGACCCCAACCCAGATCTACTGGATTAGAGTCTATGGTTTAATGGGGTTCCTGAGGGATTTGTGTGTGTGCAGTGCATGTGAGAAGCACTGGTTTAGAGGAATGGTCTCAGCATTCCAGGTAATGGTGGAATGGGGAGCAGGTGGACAAGAATGATTGTCCCCATCCTGCCAGGGACAGGACAAGAAACCACTGTCTTCAGAACAGACTCCACCTGTCCCTCTAGCACACCCTCACACCCCCTTCAGCCACCACCATTGCAAATGATCTAATCGCCCATCTCTGCCAAGGGCCCAGCTCAGGGATGGGTATTTTCCCAGGGAATTTCACTGGAGAAGACTCTGCCCGCAGGTTGTAGGCTTGTTCGCACTTCCGTTCCTCTTTGGATATTCACTGCCATGGCTACCCCAGCCCCATAGCTGTTCTTCAGTTCCTCCTTGGGGAGGGAAATAGGCAACCATTATGCCCCTTTTGCTTCTTACAGAAACTAATTAAAATCCCAGAAGGTTGTATTGTCTTATTGTCACTACACAACGACAGCCCTCATGATGCAAAGTCATTATATATCACAGACAAAATTAGTCATTTATAGTTTATTAGTTCTCTGCAAATGGATGACAAGTCCTCTCCTCCAATACCAAGAATATGAACACATCAGTCACTCTCTCCATCCTGAGTCACACAAGGCCCTCTTGGGCTCAGAGCTCTGATTCTAACAGGAGCACGTGTACTAGGTAGGGGAAAGGCATGGGTGCCCTTTAAAGGGGTTTGTTATTGAGTCCAAGCTTTCTCTAGCTCACTGAACAACAGGCCAGTGAATCTGAGAGCTGAGATGTTGAGTCAAGGAATACGAAAAGTCAGCTGACTGAGAAGATCGTACCTGGGTCTGGATACCAGTTTCTTCTATGGATCAGAGATAGGGAGAGGTGAGGAAACAAAGTAAAAAGGCCATTAATCTTGCAAATATCTCCTAGAATGGCAAGCCTTGGGCAGGGAGATGTGTTCATTTTTTCCTTCCTGCCATCTACAGGACAGTGTTCTGAACAAAGGCACTCTAGTTTAACAGTCAGGCAGAGGGGCAAGATTCTTTAAGGCAAGCCATTATGTGTGATTATAATAACAAAAGCAACAGAAAGCAGGTCAAACAGTTCCAACATGGAGTCAGAATTGACTTATCCCTGCAACAGGTTAGGAGCCAGGACCAACAACCCCTTAAAGTGAAGGTGAAGTCGCTCAGTCGTGTCCGACTCTTTGAGACCCCGTGGACTGTAGCCTACAAGGCTCCTCTGTCCATGGGATTCTTCAGGCAAGAATACTGGAGTGGGTTGCCATTTTCCTTCTCCAAGGGATCTTCCTGACCCAGGGATTGAACCCAGGTCTCTGCATTTCAGGCAGACACTTTAACCTCTGAGCCACCAGGGAAGCCCAACAACCCCTTAACCTTGCAGCAGTTCTCAATGTGCCTTTGGTCTACAGCTGTGTTCGATTTACATTTTCCCATTAGAACAAGTGAATAATATCTAGCTCAATAAGGTTTAGCTGTTATGATTTAGCCAAGAATGTTACATGGCAGATATTGATAATAATTTCGTACTCTGTGCTAGTCACTATTCTGTTTTCTGTGTATTGGCTGATTAAACCTCACAATAATCCTGAGAAGTGAGCACTATTATGATCGTAATCATCCCCATTTTGCCTAAAAAGAAGCGGGAGCTTAAAGAGANGAATAATAATTTCTGTTTTCTGTGTATTGGCTGATTAAACCTCACAATAATCCTGAGAAGTGACCGCTATTATGATCGTAATCATCCCCATTTTGCCTAAAAGGAAGCGGGAGCTTAAAGAGATTACATAACTTGCACCAAATCACATAAAGTCACAGGCCAGTAAGCCATATTGCCAGGATGTGGACCCCAAACCTACATACTTACTGACCACACTATACCACTGCCCAGGTTCTCAAAGTTTATTCATAGCTGTGTCAGGCAGTACTTGAACTCGTACACTACGGATAAGGAGAGGGGACTTAGTTCTTGCCCTGAAGTCTCTCCCCTCTCTCACTCTGGCAATATCTGCTCTTCCTGATCTGACTTTATGGAGTTAGAACTGTTTTTCAAGCCCAGGAAATACTAGAACTTTATTTCATTCCCACCCCACCCCCCGCCCCAGACCAAACTGAGACTACAAAGAGAACACTGAAGGAGGCAGAACTTTTATTTCTTTGCAGTCATTTCCTCCTCCTCCTTTTATCCCCAGTCATTCACTCAAGAAACACATTATGTTTGTACCATATTCTTGACACAGAGTTGAAGCAGTCATTTTACCCTCCTCGCAGGCATTTGCAATGCAGTGGCAGTAGGCAAGCGTGATACCACCCAAACACCAAGCAAATACAGTGTGTGTTATATGGAGGTGCAAGGGACGCGATGACAGAGCAAGGCAAGGGTGATCTGTTAATCAGGGTGTGGGGTCCTTCAGGGAGAAGACCAAGTGTCAGCCAACTGAATTCTCTAACCATCTCAGAAAGTAAGGTGAGCATGCGGGAGGAATCAAACTGGGAGATCAGACGAGACAACACAAAGATTTAGCATCTCAGCTGGGTCTTACATGGCTAGAATTTTGATTTGTGGCAGAAAATGAGGAAAAGGGCTGACCAAGGAACAGCAGGAGTAAAGATAGGTAGTAAGAAAAATGAAGGGCCTGTTGAAAGGAGGGAATCAAGTTAATTTGATTAGGAAACATTAATGCTTATGAATCAGCTTTCAAACAAGCAAGAGAATTAACCACCGAGTTTAATGCTTTTTCCTTTCTTGGAGTTTTTCTGATCCCAGGGTGGGTATCTTATATTAAGTTCACTTACCACAGGCATGGTGCACAGACAGCTGCCTTCTTGCCAAAAGTTTTGTGTGTTCCCACTGTCTTCTGGCTGCCCTCAAACTTTTATCACCTCAAATACCCCAGTTCCTCTTATCAAAAGGCTCCTTCTCTTTCCTGTGACCTCACACGGGACCAGAAGGGGAACGCGGCCAAACTCAGACTGACTCAGGTGAACTGACTTATGAAAGCTACTTCCCACCTGTGGTTCATTCCCTAAGTGCAGAGAGGTGGTGAAGATCAGAACGAGGCCACCTCCTCCTAAACGATGCATTTTTTTTTTTTTTTCCAGAAACAACGTTACTTGGGGCAGCTGCTGGAGAAACCCAAATCCAAAGGAGGAATTGGGAATACAGGGATAACCATAACAGGTAAACAGAAGCCATTTCTCAGAAGGGAATTTTTCAATACCACCTTTTTCCTTAAAGACACAAATCTTGACGGTGCCTCTGGAAAACCACAGACTCCAAGGCTCTCATCAAGATCTTCTGAAACATAATTTCCAGGAAAGAGCCCTGATTCAGATGATTCTTAACAACTGGAAAGTTGGGTGAACACAGAAAAAGAATGATATATTCTGTCTGTGAAGAGGCTCTTTTTCCAATCAAGATTGCTTCTGGAATCTTGCCTAAAAACATGAGAAGTCACATTTTTACGTGAGGGTTGAGTGCAGACCGTTAAAACCTCCCCTTGCTTGCATTGCTGTTGGTGACTTACAGACAAGAAATGAGCAGAGGAGGGTGGAGGCAATCTGCTGATTGAGAGAGAGGGAGCCAATGAGAAACAGAGGAACCGCTGCCCACCCAGAGTGCTTTGGGGTGGGGTGGGGTGGGACTAGTCTTCATAGCCTATAAAACCCGCAGTCTGTGCCTGAGTGTTGTTTGGTTGGGGTGGTTGTGGCTTCTCAGGGTTGGAGTAGGGAAAGCAGGTAAAAGCCTAGAGGGTAGGGTACAAAGCTTCCTTTTCTTTCAGAAGAGAAAACTCTGGGAATAGAAGTGTAGGGCTGGCTGGCTCGCTCTCTCCAAACACCAGTCTCTGTTCGTGCTCTTCTATGTGGATTTTCTCTGTCTTCCTCACGGGTAGTCCTGGGGTCATAAGAACACTAAGCCCTGCCTCTTTCTCCCAGGGATTTTTTTTTTTTCTCNGCTGGCTCACTCGCTCGCTCTCTCCAAACACCAGTCTCTGTTCGTGCTCTTCTATGTGGATTTTCTGTTTTCCTCACGGGTAGTCCTGGGGTCATAAGAACACTAAGCCCTGCCTCTTTCTCCCAGGGATTTTTTTCTCTCTGCCTGCTTTCTTACATCTGAAAAGCCTTTTTGTGTGTGACTTAAAACAGTACCGATTTATTAACATTCTGGAGGTCAGAAGTGTGGGGGGAAAAGGGGTCTTACAAAGGTGTTGGTAAAGCTGTGATTTCTTCTAGAGGCTCTAGGAGAGAATTTATTTTCTTGCCTTATGTAGTTTCAAGAGACTGAATTCCTTGGCTCGAAGCCCACATCAACCTCTGTAAAAAAAATCTCCGGGGGTTCTCTTACCAACTTGAAGCCTTAAAAAAAAAATCCTGCTACATAAAACAGAGCTATAGTTTCTTTGGGAAGCGTCTTTTCTCCTGGGAAAGATCTTTCTGGTGGTGGGTTGTTCCAGGGACTAATGGCCTACATCCACAGGCAGGGGGATGGAGGGAAACTATCTCTGCCTAGCTCCACAGGTATGAACTCTGAGCTCATATGAAGAGCATGGGACCCTAAGTTGAAGTATATGTACTGAAGGGGGGTGACTTTTGTCCCAGGAGCCAAAAACTCAAACTTCCAGCAAGCAGTGACTCAACATTAGCCCTTCCTGTGATAGGGTGATAAAGCTTTCCTGCTCAAGCCTGTTTTCCAACAACCTGCGGCCTGGCTTCTGTGCTCAGGTCTCAGAGGTGAGGCGCTCCCAGTTGTTTTCCTTCTCTTCCTCTAAAGCATCCTAACCTTTTCCTCTGGGAATAAGGTACTACAGAGTAGACTTACTGTTGGCAAATCCAGCATAGATGTGAACTCAGATCTGGCAAAAACTAAAATGTTTGGAGACTCGTGTATTTCCCCAGCTGAAAAGAATATCAGTATGAGCTGAACTGGGACAGCAGGTCGTAGTTAAGGGTACCGGCTGGAGCTCACCTGGGTTCTTTCCCTGGCTCTCTCACTTACTAGCTCTGAGAACCTGTGCAAGTTACCAATCTCTGGGAAACTGGCTTAAACAGATCTTTCGGCGATAGGAGACTGTAGACCAGTACCCATCACGGTGTGTGCTCAGTGCACTCCAGCTGCTTCCCCATAGATGCCCACAGAGTTAGTGCAGAGCTCATGGGGTTCTGTGCCACAAGCGTCTTACTTGGCACCTGCATCCTTGTAGCATGAAACTCCTATGTTATAACCTTCTTGTAGCCTGGCAGGCTCTCTGAACCCAACTTGATACCTCATGCTTGTGTAGCTCCCTCCCCTACCCAGGCAGACTATCTGGATTGTATGGGTTTGTTCTTGTCCTGAACAATTGCTTCAAATGCCAATTTTAAGGTTTGGATAAAAGTTACTTGTCCTCAGGGTTCAAAGTATAGCTGACTTTCTAACATGGTCAGAGCTGGGCCAGCCAACCGGAAAGCTTTTTCTGCCCTAAAGACTGAAAGCAGGGGGGCCAATAGAATCTTGATCTTCTAGGTTGAAGCATCTT
>SJYW01014413.1:633390-651846 GCA_006410735.1 Raphicerus campestris
GTCTAAAGATTTTTCCCTTGTCTATGGTGCTGCTAGGCTTGTACTCACTGCAGGCAGTCAGGGCAGTGTCCACGCAGCATAGAAGCAAGGTCAGAGGTCCTGCTCTTTGAAGCCTAAGTAAGACTATTTAGTTTCCCTAACGGTTCTATCTTCCTAAAACTTACCCCTTATAAACTTGATGAGACTGTGTGTGGCAAGTCCTAAGCAGTGGTAGGCAACCATTGTGTTCAGTCACCCAGCTGTGTCCAGCTCTTTGTGACCCCATGGACTGTAGCACACCAGGCCTCTCTGTCGCTCACCATCTCCCAATGTTTTCCCAAGTTCATGTCCATTGCATTGGTGATGCCATCCAATCATTTCATCCTCTGATACCCTCTGATATCCTCTTCTCTCTCTGCCCTCATTTTTTCCCCAGCATCGGGGACTTTTCCTACGAGTTGTCTATTTGTAGGAGAAGGCAATGGCACTCCACTCCAGTACTCCTGCCTGGAAAATCCCATGGACGGAGGAGCCTGGTAGGCTGCAGTCCATGGGGGTTGGACATGACTCAGCGACTTCACTTTCACTGTTCACTTTTATGCATTGGAGAAGGAAATGGCAACCCACTCCAGTGTTCTTGCCTGGAGAATCCCAGGGACGGCAGAGCCTGGTGGGCTGCTGTCTATGGGGTCGCACAGAGTTGGACACGACTGGAGTCACTTAGCAGTAGCAGTCTATTTGTATCAGATGACCAAAATACTGGAGTTTTAGCATCAGTCCTTGGAGTATTCAGGGTTGATTTCCCTTAAGATTGGCTTGCTCTCCTTGCTGTTCAAGAGACTCTCAGGAGGCTTCTCCAGCACTCTGCCTTTACAGTCCAGCTCCCATAACCACATGTGACCACTGAGAAGACCACAGCCTTGATATACGGCTCTTTGTCGGCAGAGTAATGTCTCTACTTTTCAACACGCTGTCTAGGTTTGTCATCGCTTTCCTGCTGAGAAGCAAACATCTGACTTCATGTCTGCAGTCACCATCCGCAGTCATTTTAGAGCCCAAGAAGAGGAAATTGGTCACTATCACCTCTTCTCCTATTTGCCATGAGATATGGGGCCAGATGCCATGATCTTAGTTTAATATGTAGTTTTAAGCTGGCTCTTTCACACTCCTCCTTCACCCTCAAGAGGCACTTCAGTTCCTCTTTGCTTTCTGCCATTAGAGTGGTATCATCTGCATATCTGAGGTTTTTGATGTTTCTCCCACCTATCTTGACTCCAGCTTGTAACTCATCTAGCCCAGCATTTCTCATGATGTGCTCAGCAAATAGATTAAACAGGGTGACAGCAGACAGTCCTGTCTCACTCCTTTCTCAATCTAGAACCAGTTTCGCAGAGGATTCTAACTGTTGCTGCTTGACCTGAATACAGGTTTCTGAGGAGACAAGATGGTCTGGCACTCACTCCCATCTCTTTATAGAGCTTTCCATAGGTTATTGTGATCCACACAGTCAAAAGCTTTGCTGTAGTTGATGAAGCAGAAGTAGATGTTTTCTGGAATTCTCCTTTCTCTATGATCCAGCGAATGTTGTCAATTTGATCTCTGGTTCCTCTTACTTTTCTATAACCCAGCTTGGACATCTGGAAATTTTGGTTCGCACAATGCTGAAGCCTAGCATGCAAGATTTTAAGCACGACCTTACTAGCATGGGAGATGAGTGTAATTATCCAATGGTGAGCACATCCTGTAGTATTACTGTTCTTGGGAATCAGGATGAGGATTGACCTCTTCCAGTCCTGTGGCCACTGCTGGGTCTTATTTGCTGCCATGTTGAATGCACCATCTTTATGGCATTATCCTTTAGAGTATTTGAATAGTTCTACTGGAATTTTGTCACATCCACTAGCTTTATTGGCAGCAGTGCTTCCTAAGGCCCACTTGACTTCACACTCCAGAATGTCTGGCTCTGTGTGGCTGACCACACCTTCATAGAAATTGAGTTCCTTAGAATCTTTTTTGTACAGTTCCTCTGTCTTTCCAGCTCTTTTCTGCAGCATCTACTAGATCTCTAACTTTTGTGTCCTTTATTGTGCCCAGTTTGGGGCAATGTTTCCTTTATCTCCAGTTTTCCTGAGGAGATTGTTAGTCTCTCCACTTGTTTTATACACTCTTCATTGAAGGCTTATCTCTCCTTGATGTTCTTTGGAAACCTGCATTTAGTTGGATATACCTTTTCCCTTTGGTTTTTGCTTCTTTCACTATTTGTAAGGCAAACATTAGTTTGTTGATAGGAACTTGGGCTATAAAGTGACTTTCTTGCCTGAGCCAAACACTTTTGTTAAATCTAACTTGATTATAAAAATTCAATTGACTCCTGAGTCTGGGTTCCTCATCTGGCTGGGCGAGGAGGGATTGCGTCTTAGCCTGGATTCTCTTAATGAGTGGACTCATGTAGGGGTGTCTTATTTGGGCTGTGGTCAAAGTAGGGTAGGAGATGGAAGAAAGGACGTTGGCAGCCCTGCTGTTAGTATCAGGGGCATAGTTTTTCTGAGACCCCTTCAGATCCATTCAAATACCTCCAGGATTTACTTGCTTGAAGGATAAGGAGACAGGCATATTTAACCAACAGTTTTATGTGTGTGTGAGCTGCTTTAAAGCTTAGCACACGCCTGCCTGCATCCAGAGTTGGGGGCCTTGAAGCAGAAAGTGAATGCAGGAAGGGCTTACTCTGGGCAAGGTGCTGTCAGCTTGAAGTGAGTTGCCTGCATGGAGCAGTCTGAAATCTCGAGGCTTCAGATTCAGCCCATGGCTGAAATTGAAAATAAAACCGAGCTTATCGGTTGGGGTATCTCACATGTTAACTCTCAGCCTTGTTCACTTAAATGTCAGATAGTGAGGACATGAGCTCCTGTTGAGGCCAACCTGGGAATTTATCATTGTGCAAAATGTTTTATTTCTGAGATGAGTTAATCAGCATGTGGTTTATTTATCTTAAAATTGTAGTACTAATGCATTACACAACCTCAAGCAACATTCCTTACTGCCAGACACCCTTCTGACGTTGACTGAAGTTACACTGTATAACACTGACAAAATACTCAGCAGAGTGCTATGCTAAACCACAAGTTGAAGAGAGATACGTTAATTTGTTTTACACTTGCTAGGGAGAGAACAATCCCTAGAGTGGTTTTTCTTCGAACAACCTCCGACACAGCAGCTTTCCCTACTTGAGATGCTGGTACCTCTCCTAACAGGAGGGTTCAATTGAGTCACTCAGTCATGTCCAGCTCTTTGTGACCCCATGGACTGCAGCATGCCAGGCTTCCCTGTCCATCTCCAACTCGGAGCTTGTTCAAACTCATGTCTATCGAGTCAGTGATGCCATCCAACCATCTCATCCTCTGTCATCCCCTTCTCCTCCTGCCCTCAATCTTTCCTAACATTAGGGTCTTTTCCAGTGAATCAGTTCTTTGCATTAGGTGGCCAAAAGTATTGGAGTCTAGCTTCAGCATCAGTCCTTCCAATGAATATTCAGGACTAACTTCCTTTAGGATGGACTGGTTGGATCTCCTTGCAGTCCAAGGGACTCTCAAGAGTCTTCTCCAACACCACAGTTCAAAAGCATCAGTTCTTTGGCACTCAGTCGTCTTCACAGTCCAACTCTCACATCCATACATGACTAGTGGAAAAACCATAGCCTCGACTGGACAGACTTTTGTTGGCAAAGTAATGTCTCTGCTTTTGAATATGCTGTCTAGGTTGGTCATAACTTTTCTTCCAAGAAGTAAGTATCTTTTAATTTCATGGCTGCAGTCACCATCTGCAGTGATTTTGGAGCCCCCCAAAATAGTCTGACACTGTTTCCCCATCTATTTGCCATGAAGTGATGGGACCAGATGCCATGATCTTCATTTTCTGAATGTTGAGCTTCAAGCCAACTTTTCCACTCTCCACTCAGTTTCATCAAGAGGCTTTTTAGTTCTTCACTTCCTGCCATAAGGGTGGTGTCATCTGCATATCTGAGGTTATTGATATTTTTCCTGGTAGTCTTAATTCCAGTTGTGCTTCTTCCAGCCCAGAGTTTCTCATGATGTACTCTGCATAGAAGTTAAATAAGCAGGGTGACAATATACAGCCTTGACGTACTCCTTTGCCTATTTGGAAGCAGTGTGTTCCATGTCCAGTTCCCAACTGTTGCTTCCCAACCTGCATACAGATTTCTCAAGAGGCAGATCAGGTGGTCTGGTTGTCCCATCTCCTTCCAAATTTTCCAGTTTGTGATCCACACAGTCAAAGGCTTTGGCATAGTCAATAAAACAGAAATAGATGTCTTTTTTTCTGGAACTCTCTTGCTTTTTTGATCCAGTGGATGTTGNTAGTTTTTCTGAGACCCCTTCAGATCCATTCAAATACCTCCAGGATTTACTTGCTTGAAGGATAAGGAGACAGGCATATTTAACCAACAGTTTTATGTGTGTGTGAGCTGCTTTAAAGCTTAGCACACGCCTGCCTGCATCCAGAGTTGGGGGCCTTGAAGCAGAAAGTGAATGCAGGAAGGGCTTACTCTGGGCAAGGTGCTGTCAGCTTGAAGTGAGTTGCCTGCATGGAGCAGTCTGAAATCTCGAGGCTTCAGATTCAGCCCATGGCTGAAATTGAAAATAAAACCGAGCTTATCGGTTGGGGTATCTCACATGTTAACTCTCAGCCTTGTTCACTTAAATGTCAGATAGTGAGGACATGAGCTCCTGTTGAGGCCAACCTGGGAATTTATCATTGTGCAAAATGTTTTATTTCTGAGATGAGTTAATCAGCATGTGGTTTATTTATCTTAAAATTGTAGTACTAATGCATTACACAACCTCAAGCAACATTCCTTACTGCCAGACACCCTTCTGACGTTGACTGAAGTTACACTGTATAACACTGACAAAATACTCAGCAGAGTGCTATGCTAAACCACAAGTTGAAGAGAGATACGTTAATTTGTTTTACACTTGCTAGGGAGAGAACAATCCCTAGAGTGGTTTTTCTTCGAACAACCTCCGACACAGCAGCTTTCCCTACTTGAGATGCTGGTACCTCTCCTAACAGGAGGGTTCAATTGAGTCACTCAGTCATGTCCAGCTCTTTGTGACCCCATGGACTGCAGCATGCCAGGCTTCCCTGTCCATCTCCAACTCGGAGCTTGTTCAAACTCATGTCTATCGAGTCAGTGATGCCATCCAACCATCTCATCCTCTGTCATCCCCTTCTCCTCCTGCCCTCAATCTTTCCTAACATTAGGGTCTTTTCCAATGAATCAGTTCTTTGCATTAGGTGGCCAAAAGTATTGGAGTCTAGCTTCAGCATCAGTCCTTCCAATGAATATTCAGGACTAACTTCCTTTAGGATGGACTGGTTGGATCTCCTTGCAGTCCAAGGGACTCTCAAGAGTCTTCTCCAACACCACAGTTCAAAAGCATCAGTTCTTTGGCACTCAGTCGTCTTCACAGTCCAACTCTCACATCCATACATGACTAGTGGAAAAACCATAGCCTCGACTGGACAGACTTTTGTTGGCAAAGTAATGTCTCTGCTTTTGAATATGCTGTCTAGGTTGGTCATAACTTTTCTTCCAAGAAGTAAGTATCTTTTAATTTCATGGCTGCAGTCACCATCTGCAGTGATTTTGGAGCCCCCCAAAATAGTCTGACACTGTTTCCCCATCTATTTGCCATGAAGTGATGGGACTAGATGCCATGATCTTCATTTTCTGAATGTTGAGCTTCAAGCCAAATTTTCCACTCTCCACTCACTCTCATCAAGAGGCTTTTTAGTTCTTCACTTCCTGCCATAAGGGTGGTGTCATCTGCATATCTGAGGTTATTGATATTTTTCCTGGTAGTCTTAATTCCAGTTGTGCTTCTTCCAGCCCAGAGTTTCTCATGATGTACTCTGCATAGAAGTTAAATAAGCAGGGTGACAATATACAGCCTTGACGTACTCCTTTGCCTATTTGGAAGCAGTGTGTTCCATGTCCAGTTCCCAACTGTTGCTTCCCAACCTGCATACAGATTTCTCAAGAGGCAGATCAGGTGGTCTGGTTGTCCCATCTCCTTCCAAATTTTCCAGTTTGTGATCCACACAGTCAAAGGCTTTGGCATAGTCAATAAAACAGAAATAGATGTCTTTTTTTCTGGAACTCTCTTGCTTTTTTGATCCAGTGGATGTTGACAAATTTGATCTCTGGTCCTTCTGCCTTTTCTGAAACCAGCTTGAACATCTGGAAGTTCACGGTTCACGTATTGCTGAAGCCTGGCTTGGAGAATTTTGAGCATTACTTGTGTGTGAGATGAGTGCAATTGTGTGGTAGTCTGAGCATTCTTTGGCATTGCCTTTCTCGGATTGGAATGAAAACTGACCTTTTCCAGTCCTGTGGCCACTGCTGAGTTTCCCAAATTTGCTGGCATATTGAATGCAGCACTTTCACAGCATCATTCAGGATCTGAAACAGCTCAACAACCTCCACAGGAGACACTCAAATACAGGTCTGTCTTTTGGGATCTCTGGGTCCTGGTGCACACAAGGTTTGCTTGAGCCCTCTGCGCATCTGAGTATGGGGTTTGATTCTAAATGCAATTTTGCCCCTTTACCATCTTTCTGGGGCTCTTTCTTTCCCCTTGGACATATGGGGTATTTCCTCAAATTTGTTCCAGCACTGCTGGAGGATAATGATCAATTCTGATGAAGGGGTCATCAAATAAAGCTCCATTAGAAAATGAAGGTAGCTGGCCTCCCTGGTAACAGGATTAAAAAAAAGGTTAATCTTTAGAGAGAAGGGTATATGGGAGCTGCACAGAGCCTGGAAGATACGTGCCAGGAATGTCCACAGGCTGAGGCCAGTGTTGGTGAATTCTGCAGCTGGAAGGGTCTTCACCTCTACTTAGAGTTAAATCACTGCTGGCTACAGAGCTACTTTTGGATGAGTAAAATATTGCAATTCTATCTAAGTCAAAATGATTCTGCTCTGAATTTCCCAACTAGCTTTTGGGAAACCCACTTTGTTCCTGTAGGAGGGTCCTCTTGGCACTGCAGATTTGCTCCAGCCTCTATGGTCCCTGTCAGGTAGCACCTCTGGAAAGACTGGCAGTCGAGCCCTGTACTCTATCCTATAAGTGTTGTGGTTGTTCCCTTCTGATCCTCACTTCACATTGGCCCCCAAGTGAGTTGACTGTCATCCATTGCTCCTTAATTTTTATCTACTCTGCTGTGTCTCCCAGTGAGAGGAGCTTCCTGTGGACTGCACAGGAAGTCCTGTGACTTCCTGTTTTCCCAGATTCCCTTGAAAGTTGACATTTCCATGTGGGTTTGGCCATGGAGATGCATTGGCTAGAAGACCAAGGGGTTTGGGTACATTTTCCTGACTTCCTCCCTGCTTAAGCACTACATCTCACAGTAGGTAGGTTCCTCCAGGCCCGCTGCTCTTGCCAAGAGGCCCCTCTTCCATAGTTCTGGCTCCTGATGGGCTCAGATAATTTTCCTGTTGGCCTTGTGGTTGGCAGTAGGTTCACATCATTGCTAGTCCCTAGTGCCTCATCTTTTGTTCATAACCCTTCATGTTCCACCAGGTTCCTTCATCAATTCATTCATACCTAATGGGAGAAGTTGTGGTTCCAGTTCCCATATCCTGTGTGTGTGGAATTTCTTGGCATTTTGAGAGAGGTGCCTGATAGCCTCTGAATGGAGGGAAGAGGCCCCACCTAACATTGCCAAGCAGCTAGTTCAGCCTAGGACTCCCAACCCCTGACATGAGACATAGGAAAGTATTGACTAGGGTTCATGTAAGTAACAAACAGAATCTGGATGTCCATACACATGGATGTGTTGACCTTTGAACACAAAGCAAAGCTAGTCTTGAAGCTGAAGCCTGAGAGTGAGTTCTTTCTGGAAAGAGGACACCCTGTTTGCTTCTGATAAGCCGTGGTCAGGCTTCAGCTCGAATTTCCCAGCCTGCCTATCCGGTTCAGTATCTTCAGATGTTTGTGCACCTCCAGAGGGACCACAGGGGCCCAATGCAAGGTTAAAAGTCTTCAGTGAATTTGAGTTATAGAAAGGAACAAGACCTGCGGTCTGCCAGCTCCCTTAAGTGTATCCACGTTGTCTCAAATTTCCTTGTGACTCTTCTTATAGTCTTGTCCCTGACAGGCCCCTGACCACCAGCTAAGTAGTCATTAACTAGGAGTGTCTATCCTTGTTGACCTCTCCCTCACCAAGCACAGGACCAGAGAGCGCTCAGGTCTAAGAGGACTTCTTTTGCCACTGCTCTTGGGATTGTGAATGAGGCTGCAGGACAGCATATATTTTTGGCCTCATACCAATACTTGATCATTTTAAACAAGACCTCAAGTTGGTTGAGAGACTGAATTCCCAATAAGGTCTACACATGAGCTGGAGAGTTACTGGTGACATGGGACTCTGGGCCCCTGTGTGTTGTACCCACCATGCCATTTCTATTCAATAAGTTATTGATGTACCAAGAATTACGTTCAAAATGTGTACAGAATGGTGGGTCCAGTTCCCATAGACACTTGACATCTTGCAGTCAATCTGTACCTTTTAGATCCTGGAAGTAAATCAGCGGCTGCTTTTATAAACAATAAGTAGTTCTGTGCTACAGACCCTGTCTCGCATGTGACATATCTGTTACACGTGGCACCACCAGCATGCAGGGCCGTAAGGTTGAAGCTATAGAGATTATATTGATTCCTGGACCTGCAACACAGCTCTCATTCTGAACTATACCTAAAGTAGTACTGAGCCCAAGCATGTGACTATGTTGTCCCTTAAATCCAAAGAGGCTACCCACGGGAGTAGGAGGGGTGAGGCACTATGGATCTAGTCTCTTGAGTAAAGACGCATACCTCAAACTGCTGACCCCTTAAGTCAAACATAGCAGATCCCTGAATACCTGAAAGGTTTATCTTCCCTTTGTCTTGTGTGCCCTAGTAGGGGCATCAATCATTTGCTCATAACACTGATCTAGTGGGGCAGAATGATGGCTTTGAAATTCAAGATTATGAAAGGCATTGGAGGTTATTGGGGCAGAGCAGGGAACCCCAATAGAAAACCACGAGTGTGGCTGCCCTTCCCTAGTGAAGACGAATGGCTGGCAACCTCATAAGGGTTAAGGAGGTGGCAGATCAATAGCCTTGACCAGTGGTAGAGATGCCACATCTGGCTGAGCAGGTAGAACAGAACCATTTTGTTTACAGTCTAGAATTATGCATAGTTCACCTTGTTCTAGGGGCCATCCTAGTGGATCAAGGTAGGTGATGGAAGCCCTACCCCTTGTACTATTACCTCTTTAGTACATGGTACAGCTTTGAGTTACTCTTGACTTTGGGTGGAGAGCAGCTTTAGGAGATTCCACTTGGGCTTTTGCCCACTGTGATGGCTTCTGTCCTGTGGGCCAGGGAACTTGTCAGTGGCTACACTTTCATCTGACTGCTACTCGGAAAGACCATAGTAGTTCTATAGTCATTGAAGTCACTGAAAGATTCCTGGTCTCCCTGTCACCTAGCCTCCGTGTACCTGCCCCATCCCATCAAGGGAACTAATCAAGCTTGAGATCCAGTTACCAGCATCAGTTCAGACCCTCTATCCAACCAGCTGTGACAGGTATGAGTGTTACCCTTCAGTAGTTACTCAAGTGGACAATGGTTCCTAGTGGGTAAGGATGAGGAAATACTGTATTTACCATAGCACAGCAGGGCCTTCTATATAGGCCTTCAATCCATGGACTGAGTCTAGTAACATAACTATGGAAATGAAGTGAGGGTTGTATCAGTCTAAGATTAAACCAGAGAAGCAAACTGTAGAATAGATANCATTGGTTCCTAGTGGGTAAGGATGAGGAAATACTGTATTTACCATAGCGCAGCAGGGCCTTCTATATAGGCCTTCAATCCATGGACTGAGTCTAGTAACCTAACTATGGAAATGAAGTGAGGGTTGTATCAGTCTAAGATTAAACCAGAGAAGCAAACTGTAGAATAGATAGACCCACAGGCCAATTTCTTGTAATAAACTCAGTTCGACCTATGTGATTGTGGAAGCTGTTGAAGCAAGTCAAGATTATAGGGTTGGCAGTCAAGATGGGTCACATTTGAGTGGAATTCACAGGCATGGGCCAAAGCTCTGTTGTTCATAGGCAGTTAAACTGAACTTTTCAACTGATGGAATTGGGCCCATAGACTAGGTAAGATTATCTCCCTTAAAGTCAATTATGAGCTTTTAATCAACTCAAATACTTTCAAAACACCTAAATGTTTGGCTTAATGTCTAGGACTGATGTCTAGCTAAGCTGATGCCAAAAAATCCATCATAGCCATGACTTTCCTTTGCAATGGCTAACTTGCCTTCTCCCCTGTTGATCATCTTGATTACACAGATCAAGCAGTAATTTTGTTGGCTGTCCACCTCCCACCCCTAGGCATACCATGGTCTGCTCTATTGCCAAAGATTCTTACACGTCAAGACCATTCTGCCCTTGCTATTTATCATGCCTTAAATACAGCCACCTGGCCTCTACTCTAGACTTAGAATCATGACTGACCCCAGGGAGACTGGTCTCATGGCAGAATCAACTTCCATTCTGACCAACAGGATGTCAGTGACCCTCCCTTGTACTTTCACTATTCCTCTGGTGAAGGATAGGCTTTTCCAGAAAATATGGTCAGGTGGTGGGGCCTCTGGTTATATTATGCATGTACCGTGATTGCCTTTCAGAGGCTATGGATCCCCTAATCCCATCCCATTTACTATAGGCCACTGTGTCTAAGACGGGAACCATCCCAGTAGCATGTTAGGACTGGTCCCAGGCACTTAGTGAGATGTTGAATGCTGTCACAAGATACTCCTAATCAACACTCTCCCGTACCAGCTCTAGATTCTGCACTGCCCAGAAATTGTCCCAGTTCTGTTTGTATGTGTTAACCACATCCTACAGTTCTTCCCATGAAATAACCTCTCTCCCATTGCAGAGACCTTACTATTCATTCCAGGTCATGACCTAACCCTGTTAACCAAGAGCCCCTCTAGTTAATCCTGAGTGTTCAGATGGCACCAACTAATGTATCCTGGTGGTCTGGCTACTGGCTGTCTCCTAGACATTAACAAGGGCCTGGGTTATTGAGACTATATTCGTATTAGAACTGAGCTTTCAGGGACCTGCATTCCTGCAAAACCATATAAGTTTCTCCAACATGACCCATGAAAATTGGTTTCTGAATGGAAATTCTTATCCAGAAGTTACTTAGCTGTCAAAAGCCAAGACCTAGCACTTGTTCTTTATGGAGGTCAAATAACTTGATACAGAAACTACTTCCATGTGAGGTGAGAATGCAGAGTGACTTCTTAATGCATCTGTTGACTTAAACAATTGAAAGTCAACTCCTGTAGCTAGATCTCTGTAGATCTAGATGGAGATCTAATTTTATGAACTCTTTTGTGGAGCAGAGAACTACCTAACCTACTTAACTGGAGTAGCCTTAGTTCAACTTTGGGACAAGGCAAGAGCTCTTTAAAACAAAGCATGATGTCATGGAGTGGATGTTTTCAGTCACTGAAATTGGTCTAGCTCAAGGCAGTTGCCAGCCTTGAACTGGGGAATTGTTGAGGCAGACTGCTGAGGTCAGAATAGAATACTTAAGGTCTGGTGGTTGGAAACTCAAAGGAATGAAGAAAAATGCCACCCAACCTCCTCCTGGTCACTTTCAGTGTGTCCTTCAACCCCAGTCAGGGTAGGACTTAAATGTTAGAGAATTGGACAATAAAATGTCATTAGGTCAGAATCAGATAAATGACACCTTTCATACCTTGTAGGCCTCGATCACACCGTGTCCTTAACAAGTAGGACTCATTTCCTATATGATCCACCTCTATGGGCCTGGTACATGAGGAACTAGAAATCTTAACTCCCCAGACTTCAGATATGGTCTCTCAGTGTTGCAATGGAGGCAGACTTGTGGATTCAGTAGGCTTGGTTTAGAACCAATGCTTTTGATCAAGTGTTTGATTCCTGTTTTGACTTGGTATATATGAAGGAAAGGAAAGCTATGATATTCCATGTGAAAGGGGTAAATATGAATACACATAGCCCTAAGTGGGACACATGTATGTTGTCACTTTAGAATGTCCTCACAATAGGATGCCTTGGAAGATTCTGATAGGTGCTATTAGCAGAACATGAACATCAGTCTTGTCATTCTGCATGAACCAGTAGGACATGACAAATGTGATCCAGCATTAACACTCACCATGCCTTATCCATCCTATCAATGTCCAATTCCTTGCTGTATTGAAAACTACGCATCCTATTAGTGGCCCCTTTTCAGTCTAAATACTCATTCTTGACATTGTGATGGGTCTTCAGTCTAACTTGATGAGACCAGGTGGATTTAAGTGATTCTTGCATAGAAATTTAATCTGCTTGACTAACTTGTGGTTCACCCTTCATCTGATCTTTCCCCTTTTCAGGCAGAAAACCAAGGACTAGAATCTTAGAGGTGAGAGTTATCAGACTTGAACTCATTCTTCACTGTTGAAGAGCAAATTTTAGCCACAGATCCTTTATGCCAGATTCATGGTTATCAGTCTACCAGGTTATAGGTTGCCCAGGGGTATATGGGCCAACTTATCCCAGATGAATTCAGATAAGCCTTTCACCCAAATATGCTGGCATAGATTTCCTGAGAGCCCCCAGAATCCAGCTGGCTGTCAATTTCAAAAATAGCCCTTGAACGGCCTGTAATATGATCAGTTTTCCTATTCAGGTGCCTGGTAATGCCCCACTTTCCATGGAATGTAGACACAGGGACCCCATGAGTTTTCTAGATTCATGGGATTCCTGGGAGCCCTTTGAGGGCCTAGCAGCTGTTAAGGTATTGACATCCCTATTGAGGTTTAGGGATGGCTTTAACTGTGGAGGTAGCACTTGGATAAGGACTTCAGGGAAGGAGGCTCCTCAAGGCAGGGTGAGCACTTACCTGTCCTTGATCAATGTCCCCAAAGACGATTCTGGTTGACTGGAATACCATTGTACCCTGACTGTTCTGGAACCAAACTGGAGTATCAGCTTCAGAAACAGCTGGGCCATCCAACTTAGTCAAAATCAAAAGACAGAGCTTAGCCATGAACCCAAGGTCAATTACTGAAGGTCAGAAAGAAACCAGATTGTTAAGTGACAAGTAGAAGGCAGACCCTGAACCTGAGGGTGTACAGAGACTCTATGCTCTGTGGCCCCCAGATCCAGATAACCAGCTCAGACTTAGCTCTTGAAGGATAAGCCTCTTGACAAGTGTAAACTGGAACTATTGCTCCTGGTAGAACAGTAAACAAGATGACAGACCATTGAGCCACTCTTGTTCTAGAACATGAAGTCAGGAGCTAAAACACAAAGTCAGGAACTACTCCTGTGTATAATCTACTCACTACAGAGAGACCATTGTTGTCAAATGGGTACAGAATTAAACAATGGTGTTGCAGATTGTTTAGCAAACTGCAAAGTAGTTCTGCTGTTATCCTCCTCTGACTTAAAGAATTCTAGACTCCGGCCAGAATGCATACTAAAATCCTGGGTAACAGTGTCTTTCACTTTCACGTTTTATTATGAAGCAAAACTTCCAAGCTTTCATACACCAAAATGGCAACGTCTACATAACTTCTCAGGACTGATCTGGATCATATCTAGGGAAAGGTATAATCCAGTGGCCATGTAGTTAAGAGTAGTGACAAACTTGCCAGTATAGGGTGGCAGTACCTTGGAAAATGCTCAAGCTCAATAGTAAAGAGTTTAAGTAAAATAGTGTCATTTTTGTACTTAATGAAAGATGTATAAAGGCCATCTGTTTATAGAAGTTGACTTGGCCCTTTCAAATGTCAGTGCTGATCTGAGTTACCAGTTCGCTTTCTGGAGGCTATGACGACAACATCTCTTGACCCATCTTAAGCCCTCCTAAACGGAAGAGGTAGGATGGGGGAAAAATCACTTGTACAGCCCAGCTAGACTGAACAATGGTGTTTATGACAGAACCACCTCTCCAGTGGTGTCGGGGACATGTGTGTGCTTAGTAGAGGTGGGAAAGCCAAATGAGCAAGACACTGAATGGCTATACTGTAACTGGAGTTACTGAACCCATTTTAAATTTAGTGCTGTGGCTAAGTTTTTATAGCAAAATAAACGAGTTTCAGGACTTGAACTGACTGTAGGTTGACTAACAGTGCTGCTATCCAGACTGACACCAGTAGCACTGAGATGAAGGGTGTGAAGGACATCGTCCTCTTAAGTCTAACAGTGCTCAGGAAACCACTTCTGCTGTGAGATGGCAGATAGGTTCTGATACCAGGCCAAACGAAAAATGACCAGTTTACTGCTGGGGCTCCTTGTCAGCTCCAGCACCTGTTCCTTTTGGACCTTAGTCACTTTTCCCCTTGGGTTGGCTTGGATGGCTCACCCCCATGCCTGGGGACACAGCTTGTTTATTAAATAGGATAAGTTACTACTTGTGAGCTATAGCTATTACTTGGCTTTCAAGGCAGTTAGCTTTTGAATCTCAGAACCAGGGTCCTGAGCAAAGGTCTTCATGTTTGACCTTAAGGCCCTGCTCATGGGTTCTGTCTAGATTTCTCTCCTTGGGAAGGTTAAATTGTGTGCAGAGTAGACCTGGAGAGGATCTGCGTCCTAACAGTCCACAGAAATTTCTCAGGTAGGGTGCATAAGTCAAGTCTTGGGTTTTCTGAACTTCATTGTGCTTTTGCCGGGGAAAAGCAGTGTGCACACTTAAAAGCAGGATATCCCTATCCCTATGTTCCTGTTGCTAGTATGTACTCTGGTAACTGGTAGTTCTGGGTTGAGCCCAGGTGGAGAAACTAATGCAGTGGGGACAGAAGGAGTGACTTCATGAATTTGCCATGAGAGTTATGACCAGGTGCCCCAGCTGGCCTGGGAATCAGAAGTTTTCACATGCTGAGTGAACATCATGGGGAAACCAGAACTAGCAGGGTACTCAACATAGGGACAGATTGGGTGAGGTATGTCTCCTGAAGGCAGGAAATCACTTTCATGAATGTCTCCATGACTTCCACGAGTGAGCTATCAGTGTTCAAAGGCACATAGTACAATTAGGACATGTTGGCATGCCAGCTAGGATGGTCCATTGACATCCATGGCCAACTACCATGTGCTTTGGACTGATTCTTAGTAACAGATCTTGAGCCCCTTCATATGCTGATTCATACTTGGGGCTGGTGTTGGCTCCCAGGGGAATGGAAGTCTTGTGAACAAAAGTGGCCTTTATATTGGGGGAAGTGGCAAATAGAGCATCTGTCTCTAAGTAGCCAGGGCTGGGACTGAATCCAGAGGACAAGGAAGTCTTTACTAAGCACAACTGAAAGGTCAAAGTCAAAAGCTTTAGCGAATCGATGCTTATAAACTTGGATAAGAAACCAGATGCTAGAAGGGCCACTGATAACTTGGTGGGGACGGCAGAGCTCTGAGAGTTTAGATGCTAAAGTTAATAGTTACCAAATAGGTGTCTAGTTAGCCTGTGGAAGCTAAATCAGCTGCAGTTAACTAGTAGTTTGTGTTGTCCAATTGGCTTAATGTAGGATGAAGGCTCAAGGTGGTAGGAATGGAAATCTGTGTGCCGATCTCAGAATGTCACAGGAGAATGCAAGTTCCCCAGGCACTTGGAGGCTCTTCACATGTAAACAAGCATCTACTGTCCAAACAAGGACAGCAAAGTGGCAAAGGGATTGAGAGGACATGAGCAGAGCACTGAGGTCATCTTCCCCAGCCTTCAAGGCAGGCAAGAGTTTGTGAACCTTTCCTAATGTGAATATTACAGATCACCACACCCCACCCTCCCCACCTTCACACCTACCCCTATTGCTGGGAGCCCTGTGGATGCAGATGGACTAAGAAGGCAAACTGAGGACTCTATAACTCAGAGTTGAGGCCAGCCATATTTTGAGTGATGGAAATGGCACAAGATGTGCCCAACTACTTGGAAGTGTAGTTGGTCCCGTCTCAAACATAGAAGCTCTCATTACCATTATAACTGCTCATGTGAGCCCTTGACCTACTGGAAGGTGATTATTGCTATCCAACTCTAAATACTGTAAATAATAACATGGATACTATAATCACAGTTGGGTGGTTTGGCAAAACTGTGGACTGTAATAGATGGACTCAATAGTCCAGTTTGGTAGAAACATGTCTAGAATTGTNAGTTGGTCCCGTCTCAAACATAGAAGCTCTCATTACCATTATAACTGCTCATGTGAGCCCTTGACCTACTGGAAGGTGATCATTGCTATCCAACTCTAAATACTGTAAATAACATGGATACTATAATCACAATTGGGTGGTTTGTTGGCAAAACTGTGGACTATAATAGATGGACTCAATAGTCCAGTTTGGTAGAGAAACATGTCTAGAATTATAGGATAGAACAGTGGGTATCCCATTCAAGTCGGGTTCACTTCATTTAAGATGAACATCAGGGGCTCTAAAGATTTCTTTAAACTGACTTCAAATCTTAATATAGTCCTATCAGCTGACTATCTACAAAGTCTTATGCCCAAAGGCAATGAGGAATACTTAGCAGACGTTCATATCTCTGAACTAGTTTTGTGTGGCCTTCAACTTGAATTGCTACCATGAGAACAGGTCTGTCGGAAGACCTGAGAGTTGATTCTTTGATCCATGGGCTACAGAATAGATGTTAGCAGGAAGAATGGCATGAATCTCATTGTACATGTCCATCCAATCTTGGGTGATCAGGTACATTGTCAGTAAGCAGTAACTCTTTGAAAGGAATCTTTTCCTGAGCAGTAGGTTTCGACAGTGGGCTTAAAATACTCAGTCCATATGGTTATAAATGATATAAACAGGTGTATTGTCACCTGGGCTTTGTAGAGTGCAGGGCCCTTAGGATTTGGGGAATGGTAAAACAGTATTGGCTCTAACTATCACCAGCTACATAAGCTAGCTCCTAGGAGCCTGTCCTTTGAAGCCAGGACTTGATTTATCTAGCTATTAAAGTCCAAGATGGCGTCATCTTCCATATGAGTCTTTTTCTACATTGAAACTNCTCTAACTCTATCACCAGCTACATAAGCTAGCTCCTAGGAGCCTGTCCTTTGAAGCCAGGACTTGATTTATCTAGCTACTAAAGTCCAAGATGGCATCATCTTCCATATGAGTCTTTTTCTACATTGTTTAGTGGGGCCACTTTGATTAGTAGATTTTCTGGATAATGTGCTACAGCTTCTACATCAGCACTTTCAGCTTCCTTGCGCTTTTGTTACAGAGGTGGCCTCTTCCCTTAAACCTCACTTACCAACCTCTGCCAGCTTCAATCTTTTCTTCTGAAGCATCCTTCCCTCTCTCAGCCTTCATAGACTTGAGCATTAAGCTGAAGCCTAATCCAGAGCAAGGCCTTAAGTGCATAGTGCAGCTGGTATGATCTTATTCAGACTGTGTCCAGGTATGCAATATGGCTGCTTTGCTTATGTGTTCACTGGAGCAGAACCTTTAATTTCCTTCAAGAACTTTTTAATTTGCATTCACAACTTGGCTGTCTGCAAGACATCCTGTTTTGGCTTTGAGATGCCTTCTACACTAAGCTTAATCATTTCCAGCTCTTGATTTAAAGTGAGACACATAAGACTTCTCCATAAACGCTTCAGTTCAGTTGCTCAGTCGTATCCGACTCAGTGACCCCATGAATCACAGCACGCCAGGCCTCCCTGTCCATCACCAACTCCCGGAGTTCACTCAGAATCACGTCCATGGAGTCAGTGATGACATCCAGCCATCTTATCCTCTGTCATTCACTTCTCCTCCTGTCCCCAATCCCTCCCAGCATCAGTCTTTTCCAATGAGTCAACTCTTCACATGAGGTGGCCAAAGTACTTGAGCTTCAGTTTTAGCATCATTCCTTCCAAAGAAATCCCAGGAGTGATCTCCTTTATGATGGACTGGTTGGATCTCCTTGCAGTCCAAGGGACTCTCAAGAGTCTTCTCCAACACCACAGTTCAAAAGCATCAATTCTTCGGCACTCAGACTTCTTCACAGACCAACTCTCACATCCATACATGACCACTGGAAAAACCATAGCCTTGACTAGATGGGCCTTTGTTGGCAAAGTAATGTCTCTGCTTTTGAATATCCTATCTAGGTTGGTCATAACTTTTCCAAGAAGTAAATGTCTTTTAATTTCATGGCTGCAGTCACCATCTGCAGTGATTTTGGAGCCCCCCAAAATAAAGTCTGACACTTTATTTTCCACTGTTTCCCTATCTATTTCCCATGAAGTGGTGGGACCAGATGCCATGATCTTCGTTTTCTGAATGTTGAGCTTTAAGCCAACTTTTTCACTCTCCTCTTTCACTTTCATCAAGAGGCTTTTTAGTTCCTCTTCACTTTCTGCCATAAG
>SJYW01014413.1:652633-694315 GCA_006410735.1 Raphicerus campestris
CCTTTGTTGGCAAAGTAATGTCTCTGCTTTTGAATATCCTATCTAGGTTGGTCATAACTTTTCCAAGAAGTAAATGTCTTTTAATTTCATGGCTGCAGTCACCATCTGCAGTGATTTTGGAGCCCCCCAAAATAAAGTCTGACACTTTATTTTCCACTGTTTCCCTATCTATTTCCCATGAAGTGGTGGGACCAGATGCCATGATCTTCGTTTTCTGAATGTTGAGCTTTAAGCCAACTTTTTCACTCTCCTCTTTCACTTTCATCAAGAGGCTTTTTAGTTCCTCTTCACTTTCTGCCATAAGAATGGTATCATCTGCATATCTGAAGTTATTGATATTTCTCCTAGCAATCTTGATACCAGCTTGTGTTTCTTCCAGCCCAGCGTTTCTCATGATGTACTCTGCATAGAAGTTAAACAAGCAGGGTGACAATACACAGCCTTGACATACTCCTTTTCCTATTTGGAAGCAGTGTGTTGTTCCATGTCCAGTTCTAACTGTTGCTTCCTGACCTCCATACAGATTTCTCAAGAGGCAGGTCAGGTGGTCTGGTATTCCCATCTGTCTCAGGCTTTGGCATAGTCAATAAAGCAGAAATAGATGCTTGGGCCTCCCTAATTCCTGAAACACAATATCAAAGTAGAGGCCATATAGGGTTACTGACTGGCCTAAGAGGGAGAGAGATACAGTATGGCTGGTCAGTGGAGCAGTGAGACCACACAATGCTTGAGTTTTGCTGTATTTTGGGAAGTTCATGGTGTCCCCCAAACAAAGGTTACTGATCACAGATGACTGTAACAAATACAAGAATGGAAGTTTGAAGCATGGAGAATTACCAAAATATGACACACAAAATAAGCAAATGCTGATGGGAATTGTGTTCATGGCCTTGCTTGACCATGTGATAGGGTTGCCACAGACTAATCTGAGAAAATGCAACATCTGTTAAGTGCATCGGAGTCTCTAGAGAAGGCCAGCATCAAGAGAAACCTATGCTGCTCACAGGATAGGTGTTCAGCGGTGGCAGCAGTTAGGGAAGTTTTGTTGAGAGGATGCGGGCTATTGGGTCAGTACAAGAGCCCCCATTCCTGCTACCATGATTCTTTATTCATGAATCTCTTGAGGAAGCTCTATAGGGCCCAAGGACACAGGCTGGCTGACTTCAAGTGAACTAGTCCATCCATTCGTCTTGGTCAGTTTCTTTGGATGTCGTTTGAACTTTAGAAGGAGGCACCCAGATCCTTCTCCATTACCCCTGTTAGAGATCCAATGACACGCTCCTTCCCTAGACCTTCATATCCATCCTCCCATTCTCATTCCTTCCAGGCATTGACCAAACAGTAAAGGCGTTTGTGTACAAGTCCTGCATAGCCTTCAGGTTAGTGTCTCCCAACGTGTGACTGACTATTCTCTGAAGCTCTGGCCACTAATAGGCTTTCCCTCTCTGACTGGTCTCTGGGACTCTGCCCTAATAGAGTGTAATGCCACAGCAGGGGACATTCTGTGAGCACCTTTACTGTGCTTTGAACTAGAGCTGGGTCTTTTTACCTATATTGTAGGATAAATGCACTCATTGCCTCATGGGGAGTAAATTTAGGGAAAGAGGTAGGTGGCATTGTGTCTGGACCACCTGCTTATGTAACACATACCCTCAAGACCTCATACTCTACCTGAATGTACTGTTTATTTTTAAATTGCTTTCTGTTATGCCCACCCAACTTCATGATAGGGTTTCTGTACCAGCTCCTGTCAGTCACTTGATGTCCCAAAGATAGACTCCCAGTCTCCGAGGGCCTAGCGCTGTATCAGGAGCTGTCTTATTGTAGTTCTGTGCTACAGTTAACATGACTTTGTTCCAGAAACTTAAGGGCTCTCAAATGCTCTTGAATTGTGGCTTACTGTACATCCCTTATTTCCACCTTTTGTACCAAAAATGTCTCTAGCCTTGGAATGGGCTGGATGATACAGACCAATTAGCAGAACAGCTGGCACTGTTCAGAATAGCCTGAATCTTATCTTTGGGCCCCATTTGAAACCAGAAACCTTTAGCATAACTTGACAAATATGCTGGAATGACGTTCTAAAGTATATTTACATGCTGCCCCTATCCAAAAAGCCCACCATACTTCATGTTTCTCTTTTGGTAGTAGGAGTACTACCATTTGTTCTTTTGATTATCAGTACAACAAAGGGTACAATATGCCCTTTTCCTTCAATGCTCAGGCATACATAACATGACTAGATGCTTAAACCCTAGGGATGTAATACTCCCATATTTGAGTATTTTTTTCTCCCCGCCTGCCCTGTNATGCTGCCCCTATCCAAAAAGCCCACCATACTTCATGTTTCTCTTTTGGTAGTAGGAGTACTACCATTTGTTATTTTGATTATCAGTACAACAAAGGGTACAATATGCCCTTTTCCTTTAATGCTCAGGCATACATAACATGACTAGATGCTTAAACCCTAGGGATGTAATACTCCCATATTTGAGTGTTTTTTTCTCCCCGCCTGCCCTGTGTCTTGGGTAGCCAGAGAACTTGTTCAACTCTGTCAGATCTAAGTAGTATGATATCAACATAAAGGATTGATGTATTTTTGTGGCCTGTCAAGGTGACCAATGTGGTCTATATAGCAAAGAGCAGGAGAGGCAACAGCCTTGCAAGACTGTGCGTTTGTATTGTTGACTTTCCTGCATAAGTGAGAACTGCCTCAAATCTCCTCAATGGGGCTTAAAGAAAACACCTTAGCCAGGCTTGCAGAGCATATTAAGTGCATGAAGCATATCAAGTGCGTGTCATGCTGGTATTAAAGATACCACGTCTAACAAAGCGGCTCAGGTGGGGTTCACATGGAGAGAATACTCACTTGACACTTACCATGACCCTTAATACTCACAAAAAGACCATAAATGCAGTGAAGGATGCAGTGCTCGTGGTCCTTATACCAAGTGTCTGCTACTACCGCTCTCTAGCTTCAAGATTACTTAGAACCAGTATTCCAGAAGAGACTTAAGTCCCACCCTTCATAGGAAATTGTTCCTCCTTTGCCCTACACCCCAGGCCAAGGAATGAATTAAGAGCTCTTCCAGATTCAAGTCCATCCATCTTAAGTATGCACTCAGACTTAAGAAATGATACTTTCTAGAGTTGAAGATATGCCCCTGGATCCATTAGACTTAGATTACCTTGAGCTGTAACTGTTACTGGCACCTGCTCCGATGGACCAGGTTGGCATTTTTAGTCTCCTGTCTTGAGTTTTCAGCTCAGACCTGAAGTCAGCCTCTTGTGACTCCGCTATATACAACTCTGGTAAGTGGCCTTGACAAAGGACCAGAATAGCTATATGGTAAATGCTTGTAGCAGTCCAGAGTCATCCTTCAATAGAATTCTGATTTCAAGTAATGGAATCTGGGTCTGAGAACTGCCTGAATCTGGAAACTAGATGCAAAGAAATGATTTCACATTGTTGCGGTTGACACCATTCTTACCAGCACAGATCTTTTTAAAATTAGTCTGCAAGTCATGCACTGGTTAGCTGCCCACTTACCTCACCAACTAAGAATATGATTGTGTGTTAGCCATGGCAAAGACCCCTGCAGGTCAAGATAACACTGGCAATACCAGCCTTGCTGCCCATTTATAATCGTTCATGCTGCCTCTAAGGCCAAGTTCCAATTCTGATCACTATCATTTACATGTATCCCAGGGAACCTGTTTCAGGGTAGCATCTCCTAGCCTACAGAGGACAAACAGTCCACACGAAGCTTACAAATGACCATTCCCTGTTGCATTCTGTGTCCTAGTGAAGGGTCTCTCTCTCCCCTCTAGAGAGAGCATAGGCAGCTGGTGGGTTCTCTGTAGGGCGTGCCTGTTTAGTCACTCAGTTGTGTCCAACTCTTGCGACCCCATGGACTGTAGCCCACTAGGCTCCTCTGTCCATGGGATTTCCCAGGCAAGAATACTGGAGTGAGGGGGCTTCCCTGGTGGTCTGGTGGTTGGGACTCTGGGCTTGCAATGCGGGGGGCCCAGGTTCAATCCCCGATCAGGGAAGTAAGATCCCACATACCGCACAGCGTGGCCAATAAATAAANAAAAGACCATAAATGCAGTGAAGGATGCAGTGCTCGTGGTCCTTATACCAAGTGTCTGCTACTACCGCTCTCTAGCTTCAAGATTACTTAGAACCAGTATTCCAGAAGAGACTTAAGTCCCACCCTTCATAGGAAATTGTTCCTCCTTTGCCCTACACCCCAGGCCAAGGAATGAATTAAGAGCTCTTCCAGATTCAAGTCCATCCATCTTAAGTATGCACTCAGACTTAAGAAATGATACTTTCTAGAGTTGAAGATATGCCCCTGGATCCATTAGACTTAGATTACCTTGAGCTGTAACTGTTACTGGCACCTGCTCCGATGGACCAGGTTGGCATTTTTAGTCTCCTGTCTTGAGTTTTCAGCTCAGACCTGAAGTCAGCCTCTTGTGACTCCGCTATATACAACTCTGGTAAGTGGCCTTGACAAAGGACCAGAATAGCTATATGGTAAATGCTTGTAGCAGTCCAGAGTCATCCTTCAATAGAATTCTGATTTCAAGTAATGGAATCTGGGTCTGAGAACTGCCTGAATCTGGAAACTAGATGCAAAGAAATGATTTCACATTGTTGCGGTTGACACCATTCTTACCAGCACAGATCTTTTTAAAATTAGTCTGCAAGTCATGCACTGGTTAGCTGCCCACTTACCTCACCAACTAAGAATATGATTGTGTGTTAGCCATGGCAAAGACCCCTGCAGGTCAAGATAACACTGGCAATACCAGCCTTGCTGCCCATTTATAATCGTTCATGCTGCCTCTAAGGCCAAGTTCCAATTCTGATCACTATCATTTACATGTATCCCAGGGAACCTGTTTCAGGGTAGCATCTCCTAGCCTACAGAGGACAAACAGTCCACACGAAGCTTACAAATGACCATTCCCTGTTGCATTCTGTGTCCTAGTGAAGGGTCTCTCTCTCCCCTCTAGAGAGAGCATAGGCAGCTGGTGGGTTCTCTGTAGGGCGTGCCTGTTTAGTCACTCAGTTGTGTCCAACTCTTGCGACCCCATGGACTGTAGCCCACTAGGCTCCTCTGTCCATGGGATTTTCCCAGGCAAGAATACTGGAGTGAGTTGTCATTTCAACCTCCAGGGGATCTTCTCTACCCAGGGATCAAACCTGCAACTCCTGCATTGGCTGGCAGAATCTTTACCACTTGAGCCACCAGGGAAGTCCAAGATGTGTCCCTTCCATTAGGTTATTCTCACTGCCCTGAGCAGCTGAGCCTTCCCTGTATATTCTAAATCATTCTGGAACTTCTGTGTTACTGGCTAACAACAATCGTTGTGTCCAAGCTTCAAGGAAAAATCCAAGCCGTGTAGTAGCAGTTTCAGTGTCTTATCTAGGATGTTAAACCCTGAATCATGGGAGAGAACTCTCCTATCCAGACTTTTATTCAGCCCATTCCAGGACCTGCAAGATCCCACTTCCGAGTTCCTATTGATGTGTGTTAAGTAATGCAGGTATTTCAATAAATGTTTATTCCCTCCTGAAGCAAATGGTGTATATCTGTATTCAGGGTATGCTGAGCACCGACCCTAGTTACTTGCTCTGGTACAATTAAAAAACCAGGGATAATCTTGACACGTGTTATCTTGTATCTACCTCAAGTAAAGCTGTCTGACCTTTAGACAATGGGCAGTGGCTTGCCATTTGTAGGTGGTAGGGGCCTTCTTGGAAGTTTCAAAGGAATCTACCTGAACATTCTTGGGTGTGGCTAGTTAGCATAACCTTGACCCAGGTCTGAGTCCTGCTTCTTCCTTATTGGGTTTTGACTTCAGTATGGAAAATGTGCTAAAATTATTCATGTCTCTTTTGCAACTTACCAAATTCTTGCCACTCTCCAAAACCACAACCTAATTATTATAGCCCTTTAGTTGTAGGATATGATAGGCTTCCAAGGTTGTCATGAAGGTCTATTAGCTATGGCCACATGCCTTGAGCTAGCTGACTTTAAGTTGGTTTCTGAGGCTACCATCCTTTCAGCACCAGCCAACTCTGCAATTCATAATTACCATTGTGCCCACATTGTTCAAGTGCTGGAACTGTTGGATAAGTCAAAGACTTTTCCTTCACTCTGTGTCTCATCCAAATGCAACAGATTGCTCACTCAGTTATGTCCAGCTCCTTGCAACCCCATGGACTGCAGCACACCAGGTTTCTCTGTGCTTCACTATCTCCCAGAGTTTGCTCAGCTTCATGTCCACTGAAGCGGTAATGCCATCTAACCATCTTATCCTGTTGCCCTCTTCTACCTTCAATCTTTGCCAGCATCAGGGTCTTTTCCAGTGAGTCAGCTGTTTGCATCAGGTGGGCAAAATATTAGAACTTCAGCCTCAGTCCTTCCAATGAGATTCAGGGTTGATTTCCTTTAGGATTGACTGGTTTGATCTCCTTGCTTTCCTAGGACTCTCAAGAGTCTTTGCCAATACTGCAATTTGAAAACATCAATTATTTGGTGTTCTTCCTTTATGGGTCCTGCTCTCACATCTGTACATGACTACTGGAAATAACCTTGATTAGACAGACCTTTGTCAACAAACTGTCTTTCCTTTTTAAATACAGTCTAGATTTGTCATAGCTTTCCTGCCAAGAAGTAATTATCTAATTTCATGGCTGCAGTCACCATCTGCAGTGATGTAGAGCCCAAGAAGAGAAATCTGTCACTGTTTCAACCTTTTTCCCCCTCCATTTGCCATGCAGTGATGGAGCTTAGTTGTTTTTTTTTAATTTTGAGATTTAAGTTGGCTTTTTCACTGTTCCTTCACCCTCATCAAGAGGTTCTTTAGTTCTTCTTTGCTTTCTGCCATTAGAGTGGTATCATCCTCATATCTTAAGCTATTTATTTCTCCCCAAAATCTTGATTCCAGCTTGTAGCTCATCCAGCCTTGTATTTTACATGATGTCCTCTGCATAAAAGTTGAACAGAGTGACAATAAACAGCCTGGTCATATTCCTTTCTCAAATCTTGAACCAGTCATTTCTTCCATACAAGGTTCTAACTGTTGCTTCATGACCTGAATACAGGTTTCAGTTCAGTTGCTCAGTCGTGTCTGACTCCTTGTGACCCCATGAACTGCAGCATGCCAGGCCTCCCTGTCCATCACCAACTCCGAGTCCACCCAAACTCATGTCCATAGAGTTGGTGATGCTATCCAACTATCTCATCCTCTGTCATCCCTTTCTCCTCTTGCCCTCAGTCTTTCCCAGCTTCAGGGTCTTTTCCAATGAGTCAGTTCTTTGTATCAGACGGCCAAAGCATTGGAGTTTCAGCTTTAGCATCAGTCCTTCCAACGAACACCCAGGGCTGATCTCCCTTAGGATGGACTGGTTGGATCTCCTTGCTGTCCAAGGGGCTCTCAAGAGTCTTCAACACTACGATTCAAAAGCATCAATTCTTCAGTGCTCAGCTTTCTTCATAGTCCAACTATCCCACATCCATACATGACCACTGGAAAAACCATAGCCTTGACTAGATGGACCTCTGTTGGCAAAGTAATGTCTCTGCTTTTGAATATGCTATCTAGGTTGGTCATAACTTTTCTTCCAAGGAGTAAGCGTCTTTTAATTTCATGGCTGCAGTCACCATCTGCAGTGATTTTGGAGCCCAGANGAAGGCTCAGACCACAGCTCAGTCTAAGAAGCAGCAGTTCAACTGTCCCATGGGATGAGATCCTCCAATGAGCAGAGACGGCCAAACCGTGGACCTCTGCCATTCTGTTGGAGTACTCAGAGGGTGACTTCAGCTCAAATGCTGTGGTGGATCCCTAAGATGTTGGAGCTGGAAATGGTCAGTTAAGGGGGAATTTGGATGGCATGCCTCTATTGCTGTTGCCGTCCACCCTTGTGCCGTATGAATGTGGTTCTCCATGCGTGTTCAAGGAACATGCATGGCCAGGGTCCTCTAGCACTCCCGTGTGCCTCTCCTACTGGATGAAGACACAGAAATACGAGTGGGGTGACTGACAGCCCAGTGGACTTCTGAGTCTCAGCTAATATTCACTCCCTCACTGTTATACTCACTCACTCTGCCCTCAGAGGTCACCCCTGTTGGTCTTCACGGCTTACTTAGTGATATGACCCAAACCTGAATGCCTAAGGAGTCTGAGCCCTTGATCATATACTACTTGGGCTTGAGTAGCTATTAGTCACTGTTGGTCAAGGAAGAGCCCAAAGGTGCCCAAGTGGACCACATGAGTTCCATACTTTTCTCTCTGCCCCCACTTCATAATGAGGACCATACCACCTTCCTGTGAATTGAGTGTCTTCTCTTGTCACTGCTGGTCTCTAGACACAGGAAGTCCAAAGTGTCCTAGAAACATCTGTAGCTTGTGCTTCACTGGAACCCTTGCAAAAATGAAATCCCTTGGGACTAGGGCCTTTAACACTTTCGAGACAGGCCTGTGGACCTACAAAGTCCTCTGGTGGGTCATGGATAGTGAAAGTAAGGGGGACCATTTCTGCTCGGCACCCTTGGTTCCCAGGCCCATGATACCTTCTGTTGGGGCACCAAGATGTATCCCTAGTGATGCCTTGCCATCATGGCCAAGTAATGCCTCTGACCTGACTTACTGAAGTAAGTAAGTCAGGCACATGGCTGTGCCTTCAGTTGGCAGCCTATAGAAGAGTCTCTGGTCAGATGTCACGATGTATGGGATTCCATTATGGGGATCAGACATTGTGTAGGTCCCTGGAGGAAGAATGTTGGCTGAGGCTCTGAACAAAATGGGTAAACTCATATCCAAAGTTGGTGTCAACCTCTAAGAATTCACTGTTGGCCCCTCTGGGATGGAAGGGGGTGTAAAGGAGTTAACGTTCTACCAAGTGGTGGTTAGGCCTCTATGAAGAGGCTAAGTCAGGCTTGCTTGGCTTCCACTGATAGCAGGTCAGACATTCACAGGTGGGGGTGCCTAAATTGACCTTGGTGCATGGGTTTGGGTTCTTGCATAGCTGCTATCTCTGCTGCCCCATCTATGTATTTGACTGTGGCATTTAGATGACCAATGAAGCTGGCTGACACCAACTATTCTAATTATTTTGTCAACTCAGTTAAATGCTAGCCCCACGTTGAATGCGTTCTGAGAGGCGTTAGCGTGGGCCATGACTTTACACTTTGTGCCTACTCCCAAATGGTCTTCGGCTTGCATCTGCCTCAGACCACCTCGCCTCTGATCCTCCAGTCTTTCTTCCAGACCCCTGACCAGGTTGCCTGCTGTTCCCTGAAAGTCTGTGTATATCCTTACTTCAGGTTGCTTTTCTTTCCACGGTGTGCTCCTCAAAGACACACCAACCAGGGAGATTTTCCCCTCACCACTGCATTTCTAGACCTAATTTTTTGAGGGAACCGCCTTATGATCTTCCACAGGGGCTGTACCAATTTATAATCCCACCAACAGTGCACACAGTCTCCACAAACTTGCTGGCACTTGTCATCTCATTGATAGCATCTCATCTGTCAGAATGGTTATCATCTCCCAGTGATTGACTTGCATTTCCCTAGTGATTAATTATATTGTGTAACTTCTTTGGTACCTGCTGGTGATTCACATCTTATTGGGAAGACTGTCTATTTATGTCTTTGCCCATTTAAAAAATGAATTTATTTTGAGTTTTATATTTGGGATATTAACCCCTTGCAAATATATTCTCCCCATTATGTAGGGTCTTTTCACTTCCATCATTTCTTTTGCTGTGCTGAGGCTTCTAGTTTCTAGTCCCACTCGTTCCTTTGTTTCTTATACCTTAGGTATCTTATCCCCAAAATCATTGCCAAAAACCCATGGCAAGGAGATTGGTTCTCGTTTTCGGAAGAGTTTTTTGGCTTCTGGTTTTACACTTAAACTTTTGAGTGTTTGTGAATGGTGTGAGATAGTGTATAAAAAGACTGCCTTTCCCAGCACCCTTATTAAAGAGACTGCCTTTTCTCCACTGAGTATTCTTGAGCATAAGTGCATGCCTTTATTTCTTGGCCCTCAATTGTTTAAACTGGCTGATGCCTTTGATGTCTGTATCATGTTTCGACTGTTGCAGCTCTACCACCTGGCCTGAAATCAGGTGCCTCTTGCTTTGCTCTTTCTCAGGATCACTTTGTTTTTTCCTGAGTCTTCTGTAAACCCCTGTTTTTCAAAGCCATCACTGAGTGTGTCCATCCTCTTCAGCTTGACACACTGGACCAACCCATCCACTATCAGACTTAAATTCTTTCTTCCTTCAGCTGGTCATAGTAGACCTCAGTACATCATAGGTGTGAGGTTGAAGGGGCCTCAGACAATTGGTATGGGTGACAGGGAGAATCTGGGCCACCTACTTTTGGTACCTCGTGCCCTCTGATGTTTGGATTCAATTTTGGACATTTTCATCTTTTAATGGATAGCTCCTGAGCCTGGATGAATGTGGTCTAGTTAATTGACCCCAGGTAGATGCCTACTTGGTATCATGTGGGTATGGTTTCCTCTACACCAGAGGCTGGTAGCACACCAACCACTTCTTATAGCATATGGCTGTCCTCATCAGATGACATGACTTAAGCTTGTTAGCCCTAGGAGATCCCGTTTTGTTTTTCCCTCTGGGGCTTGACTTAATTTTTTACTGTCAAGTTCTCATGGACAATTCGGTTCATAATCCCCTATTACAAACTGTTAGGTAGTTACTTATGTCTGTATGACTTGATCCTAGACACGTGCAAACACTTGTGAAAATGTTATCACAATTAAGGTAACAGACTTACCCATCACCTCACTGGATTATATGGCCCAGGAGGCACAGGGTGCCTGTATCAGAGCCTAGATATACTACACCATCTTTTCCTGTTCTGGGTTCATGTCAGAGTTAACATTCTATTGTATGGGCTAAAGCAATAGTCCTATGTTTAGTATATATTTCTGGAACCTAAAAAAAAAGCCTACATGATGTTGTAGCAGTGAAAGAAACACATCTTATGTCTAACACAACTTATGTCTTACTCCAGAGGTGGTCGCATTATTCCCAGCCCTGAACCTCAACTTTTCCTGAAGGGGCAGGTCCCTGAATCTTCATGGGGGTATAACTTCTATCCTCTAAGGGGCGTATATCTTACCAAGGCTTCCAGTGTACTGTCCATTTTCTACACTGTACAATCAGTGTGACTCGATAATAGATGCATGTTCTAAGATGTCCAGATGGCCTAGGCATCTTGCATAGATTATGAGAGAGCCTGAAAGGTACCACAGCCCTGGGGGCAAATCTCTAATTGTATGGTAACAATTCCACATGACTTCAAACTGGCTCTGACCCTCTCTTGTGATGGAGATGGAAAAGAACTTCACCTTAAAATTGACCACATACCATATGTCAGAGGTCTAATTAATATACTCTACCAAAGATATCTCTTCTGGAATGATAGCAGGTAGGACTAACTGCTAGGCTGAGTTTAGTCATTGAACCCATCTGAGTTCTACACAGTTCAGACTGAGTTAAATGATGCTGTAACAGAGAGCACCAGCCCTGAAGCCTTCATCTTTAAGGCTGGTACTAACATGTGCCAACCTGCTACTCCAAAATGTGATTTTATTCACTCTTGGCCAGGGGTTGGCTAGCTTCAGAAACTTCCACTTGGCATTTCCTGCTCTGATAGCAAGTTACTCTTTGGTCCAAGAAGCCCATGTGTGCGTTATTTCAACTGTTCTGTCCCTGCCAAGTATACACTCAAGAGGCAAAGCATGAGCTCTGAGTGTGTGTGTGGACCCAGCAGACCCACTGACCCTCATACTCTGACCATAATTCCACTTATTATCTGGACCCCTTAGATTCATACTCAAAGTTCTTATAAGACTTTTGGTTTTGAGGTCTTGATGTCAGCTTGGACCTTGTATCCATGTAAAATATAGTGTTTGGACATTAGTAACCAACTGCCTTGACAGCACTCAACCATTTTTAAGCTTGATGAATTTCAGATTCTAAACTTGCTTCTCAGCTGTATCTGCTCTCCCAAAGGACATAAGGGTTTCTTATAAGATAAGGGTCTTTTACCAAAAAGACCCTCTGGTTTTCCTTGGTCCTGACCATGCAAATGCCTGTTACCGCATTCTTCTGCAGTAGAGCATCACTCACACACAATGAAGTAAGGAGCCAGTTTCATTTTCCCTGTACTTTAAGGCCTGAATCACTGCCTTGGCCAGAGAGCTCCCCCTCCATAGGAGCCTTCTGTCAAGGCACTGACATTTCCATCCATTGGCTTGTCACTCTGTGTGAGGAGCTAGTCATGCCACGCAAGTAGCTGGCATTCGGTCGTCTTGGCTATTGGGTCAGTAAGGTGTTTCAGTCCTCAACCGTTTAGTATCTCAAGCTGTCCTTACCAACTATGCTGGGTCCTTTGGGAAATAGTTGTTGCCAAGCAGAGTTGGAAGTATAAAACTTACAGTTGATCAATACCTATAAAAGACAAAGGGGAAAGGAGGCAGGCATAGACCAGCTTCAGCCTTCAGGTAACGTTGATCTGGAACCTGTGAAAGAAGGGAAGGATGGAAAACTGAACAGGAACAACTCGGACCACAGTGCAGCCCCGAGAGAGCCTTGTCAATCCCCAAAAGTTCTGATGCAAAGAACACCCACGGGCAGGAGTCTCTCTACTATCCTAGTCCTTGGCTGTGCTCCATACTCAAGACTGTAGCCTTCCCTCATGCTGGGGTGGATCCCAGGAGCTGCAGATGGAGGCTGTTAGCTGTATTAATACTCTCTACAACTCAACAGCAAGTTCTTTCTTGAAGATCTTCCAGCCTACTTCTTGGCCTAACTCTTACTAACCTAACCAAATGAGGTCCACAGGTACAGGATCTTGTGCTTTCATGGGAGAGACAAGCAAGAGTCAAACAAGCTGCCTTTGGCTAGTGATACATTTCTTACTAGTTAAAATGAACAGGAAAGGACAGTTACCCAAGCATGAGTAACCTAGGACTGTTCCTTCAAGGAAGAACTATCCTGAGAATGGCAGGCAGAAACAGAGGGAAAGGTAACATTTGGCAGGAACTGTGGAGGGCAGTGATAAAGTGGTCAGGAATTCTTCCGAGTTGACCCTTCCATTCATTCCATCTTAAATTTCTGGATCTTGGGCACATAAGTGACTTTATGCTAGAGCACCTGAGATGGAGAACATGGGAACTAGAATCCCTGAGGCAGAAGCACTTTGGCATGCTTGAAGGATTGAAAGGAAGCAGTGTGGCTAAAATTTAAATGACTGAAGGGGAGAAGCAGGAGCTACTGTGAAGAATCCTGAAAGGGAGATGGGCTTCATCCTAGGAAAGCCTCTAGGAAAAATCCTTGCCGTGGAAGAACATGAATGATTCTCTTTTTGAATCACTTTGCCTACACTATTGGCCCCTGCCACCTGCTCATAGAGAAACAGATGAAGTATTGCTGGGACTAAGATGAGGCAGTAGAAATGGAAGAGTTGGGTGAACTTCAGAACATCACTTAGGATCATCAAGATCTGCTCATGTCATTTCTGTGTAGCGATGATGGGCAGGGAAGAATTCAGAATGATCCCTGCCTTCTGGTCTTGACAAATAGTTTTTGGGCTGACAGTAATATGAGAAAGCTTAGAATAAAGTCTTGGGCAAATCCAAGTGGTTTGCATGTTAAACCTGAGATTCCTATCATGGTACCCATATCGACATGTTATGTGGATACTTGGATATATGAGCTAGGAGCTCAGGGATGTATTCAAAGCCAGGGATAAACTTAGGAGTTCTGTTCATTGTTCTCCATGGTTATCCAGGGAACTTGTCTTGGAGATGTAGACTGACTCAATTTCCAGGGTATTGGCCTACTTGTACATCTTAATAACTGGTGGCAATTGTGGGTCCAATCAATTCACTTTGGGAAACAAGTCTCACCATTGGTTACTAGCCAAAGATCTAGTATTGCTTTATGAATTTGAGGCAGTGAATGTCTCCTAGAGAAGCAAGAGGGAATGCCCTGGGTTGAAGGGGCACACAGACCCCCAGAGGGCATCAGGTGTTCAGACACTTACTCTTTGACTTCATGGGTTGCAGCACACCAGGCTTCCTTGTCCTTCACTATCTCCTGGAGCTTGCTTAGATTCGTGTCCATTGAATTGGTGATGCTATCTAACCATCTCAACCCCTGTCACCCCTTTCTCCTCCTGCCTTCAATCTTTTCGAGCATCAAGGTCTTCTCCAATGAGTTGACTGCATCAGATGGCCAAAGTATTGGAGCTTCAGCATCAGTCCTTCCAGTAAATATTCAGGGTTGAATTCCTTTAGAATGGACCAGTTGGATTTCCTTGAAGACCAAGGGCCTCTCGAGTCTTCTCCGGCACAACGCAAAAGCATCAGCTCTTCAGTGCTCAGCCTTCTTTATGGTCTAGCTCTCACATTCATACATGACTACTGGAAAAACTAGCTCTGACTATATGGACATTTGGTGGCAAAATGATGTCTCTGCTTTTTAATACATTGACTAGGTTTGTCATAGTTTTCCTTCCACGGAGCAAGCTTCTTTTAATTTCACAGTTGTAGTCAGTCTGCAGTGATTTTTGAGCCCAAGGAAATAAAATCTGTTATTGTTTCCACTTTTTCCCTTCTATTTGCCATGAAGTGATGGGCCTAAATACCATGATCTTTGTTTTCTGAGTGTTTTAAGCCAGGCTTTCCACTTTCCTCTTTCACCCTCATCAAGAGGCTCTTGAGTTCCTCATCACTTTCTGCTGTGAGTGGTATCATCTGCATATCTGAGGTCGATATTTCTCCCAGCAGTCTTGATTCCAGCTTGTGCTTCATCCAATCCAGCATTTCGCATGTGTACTCTGTATATTAGTTAAATAAGCGGGGTGACAATATACAGCCTTGACATACTCCTTTCCCAATGTTGAACCAGTCAGTCTCATGTCTGGTTCTGTTGCTTCTTGACCTGCATACAGTTTTCTCAGGAGAGAGGTAAGGTGGTCTGTCTCTAAAAATTTTCCACAGTTTGTTGTGATCCACACAAGTCAAAGTCAAAAGACTTTCTCATAGTCAACAAAGCAGAAGTAGATGTTCTGAAATTTTTTCTCTGCCAACATTCATGTGATAATAATTTGATCTCTGATTGCTCTGCCTTTCCTAAATCCACCTTGTCCATCTGGAAGTTCTCAGTTCATGTACTGAAGCCTAGCTTAAAGAATTTTGAGCATTACCTTGCTAGCGTGTGAAATGAGTGTGATTGTGTGGTAGTCTGAACATTCTTTGGCACTGCCTGTCTTTAGGATTGGAATAAAAACCAGTTTCCATGGGACCCTCTAAACTTGGCGTTTGGCTTGAGCTGACAGAACCAAGGGACTTACTCCAGAAAACTAAAAGGAGAAAAAGAAAAAAAGCTGGGTGAGCTGTTTCCTCAATAATTCCAGAGAGATTTCAGGGCTTGACTAAGCCCAGTGTTAAGTCTCTTACTGGTAAAAGTAGAGTAGGCAAAGGTACCGAAACGTGTATTCCTAGGAATTTTCTTTCAAAGAAAAACTGTCCTGAGCTTGAGTGGTAGAAAAACAGATTCCAAAAATGGCCTGCAATGTCATATTAGAAGTTGCCATGATTTGTTAGGGAAAACTAAGATGTGCCTCTTATGCTTCTCCTTATGAAAATGATCATGTTAAAGACCCCCTCCCCAGTGATACCCTTCCTTCTATTTAAGCAGGTAGCATGACTTGGAACTAAGGGTCAAGACAGAATCTCTGTCCTTCAAAGTAAGCATTGGTGTCTTGAACAGTTTCAGATCTAGTCTTACAGCAACGACAACCACCAGAGCATTCTAGAAATGCCCATGCCAGAATTTTTGATTTCCTGTCCACTGTTGTATACCTTGGAGTGGGGTGGGGTACAGAAGAGTTAACTCAAGTTGTTCCATTCCTTCTACCTGTTAAGATTGAAAGTTAAGGGCATTTATAATAGATAAACGGCAGATATTTGAGGCTCCTTGAAAGGGTGGTTAGAATAGACAGTGTCTAGAGTTAATGGCACAGCCTTCTGAAGCACAACTTTCCAGGCTGGAGGATGGCTAGCCAACTGTATTAGAGCCTGAACTCCTGGGGTTAGTCTTGGAATCGATCAATATTTACAGCTTGACAAAGTTTTATCTCCAAAATGGATATGAAACTCATGTTGATATTGAAACTAGATTAAAAAACTAGCATTTTTGAGAAAGTTACCATTATCTGCTTGATATGCAAGGATCCCATGCTTATACAAGCTGACTTTGTTCTGTTTGAAACCTCTGTGCTGAGGAGCACCTTGTAAGAGAAACTCTCGTTTGTTGGCACACCTAATTTATGAGCAAATTGATTTGTAGCTATTGTCTTGTAGATCTGTTACTTGCTACTTATGATTAATGGCTCATGTATTAAGATACCTCTAAATAATCCCATGCCCTCAACATTAACCTGTGCCAGCTGAAAGAGATGGTAATGTAATGGCTTATTCTTGAAATAAATCAGCTGTTAATCATCTGGGTCCACTCAAGAAACTGGAGTCAAGTAGTTCAATGGCAGGAATTCAATGCAGGCAGCAAGCTACAAAGGTATTAAAAGCTGGAAGCCAAATGAGAAACAGTGACAAAATCCAGACTAACAGCAAGTAGCTACTCTAGCCTCAGGGCTAAAGCGTTGAGGTGCAGGAAGAAGCAGTGTCAGTGACTACAGTGGCAGAGACTTCACAGAGGCCTGAGTCATGCCAGGGATGCTAGGAGGAAACTGGGAGAAGAGGGCTGGACTCAATGCTGGAGACTCAGAAGTGGGAAAAATACCCCAGTGTCTCCTGTCCACCTGCCTTTCAATCTCTCAGTTCCCATTGGCCAAAGCCAAATGAGAGCCTAGAAAACCTGAGTTTTCTCTGAGGGTACTGAAACGTCCCTCCCTTACCATGGTCTACTGTGCTAAGCTTTGTCTCTGCTGCTTAGATCTGGGACAAGCTCCCCAGTGTTTACCAGATGAGCATTCTCTACCTTCTGGTTCCCCTGATTGCCTCATTCGTGAATAATGTACTTGACATATGTTCAAAATCAAGTTATCTAAGATCTTATGAGAAACAGATGGATGGGACTTCCCAGATGGTTCAGTGGTAAAGAATCTGTCTGCAGTGTAGGAGATGAGGGTTTGATCCCTTGGTTGGGAAGATTCCCTGGAGGGGAAAAAATGGCAATCCACTCCAGTATTCTTGCCTGGAGAATCCAGTGGATAGAGGAGCCTGGTAGGCTACAGTCTACAAGGTGGCAAGAATCGGACGCGACTCAGTAAATGAGCACCCCCCACATATTATGATGGATAAAGCTGGTATTAACAGCTATTTTTAAAATAAGATGAATCAGCCCATGGCCTTATGGGACTTCCCTTATGTTACTTGTTACTTTTCCCTTGCTGATTTTAATATTCTGACTTTGGTTACAGTGTCTTTGTATGTTCCTCTTTGGTTTAATCACGTATGGGACTTCATGCTCCTGGACTTCTCTGAGGCTTTCTTAGAGCTATATTGACTTCTTTCCTTTCCCAGGTCAGGGAAGTTTTCAGCTCTTATGTCTTCATATGTTCTCAGCCCCTTTCTTCTCCTCCTGGGATTCCTATAATGCAAATACTAGTGCACTTGATGCCTGAGTTTTCTTAAACTGTCCTAATTTCTCCTCAGTGTCAATGACTTCTACTCTGCCCCCAGCTCACTGATCATTGAGTCTATTTCTTCTAGTGTAAATGATCAGGGTCATGTAACTGGGAATTCTGGATTCCTCTACTCAACTTATGTTAGGTCACAGTATGATGTCATTGGATCTAACTGGTTTTGGCTGTCTGTGGGGAGACTGAGGAACTCAGCTGACTTGAAACCACAACTCTAGGAATGAGCACTCTTACAGGACCTAGCAACCTATGACAACATCAGGGAAATACCCTCCAAAGAGTGGTTCTAGCAACCACTGGAGGAATAAGGTGTGAAATACAAATCTAATTTTGGAGTTTACCCAGCTCCTACCTGAATGAGGCTGAGATTGTGAGCACTGAAAATACCCCTGCCCTCTCCTCACCCCCAACCTGAGATTTCTTGCTAAGACAATAAACCAGAAGTGGCTTCTGCCTCCCTCAGCCATCAACCCTGGAGGAACTATATAGAAGCAAACATATGGAATAACTACTGAGAGGCTCTGGGCAGACTGAAAGATGGTGAGGCTTGACCTTCTGTAGGGACCATAGATGGAGATGACTGGGTCAATTCAGGTCTGGCAGGAAAACACCCAGAAGTCAGTGCAGCTCTAAGAAAGCCTCAGCCAGCATCACAGGGACAGGGACCTCTGGCACAAAAGCTGCCCATAAGAATCCTCATCTGGCAGAACTAGACGGGCACTAGCGCCCTGCCCTGCTCTACCCAGCTCACTCACTGGTTGGGAACCCCCTGGGTGAAGAGTGCCCTTGAGTCTGCTGTAGCAGATTCCAAAGAAGCTCTAACTGGAGGCTGTGAGCTAACTGCACTCACAGCTGACTATGCCTCCAAAGGAGATCTGAGTGAGATCTCCATGCACGCCACAATGTCCATGTAATTGTCCAATCAAGATGCCTGAGAGTCAAAAGGACACTGATAATTGTACTGAGGCAACAGGCATACTTAGGGAACAAGCATAAATGAGAACTGCCTGGATGAGTTTGTTCATACGGCCCCCATGGATAGAAGCTGTGATCTGAGACAAAGGGCAGTTTTAGAGCTGTGCGTGTTAGGGAAAAGTGGCTTCAGTTCTTCACTTGCCTCTTCCATATGACTGGTTTGAGATCATCACTGACTGTTGTCTGGCAGAAAAATCAGTGGCAAAAGAACAAAGGTTAATGCAGACTTCACTTGGTAAAATCGGGTAAGCAGGAGAGCCCTATCAGGTGAGGGGTCAATGAACGCAGCTGATCAATTCTAGGCACTCAGTGTTCCATCTTGTCCCATTGTGGAGCTAGTGGATTCCAGTCCAGAGAGTCTGCTTCCTCCCAGTGCTGCTTCTCCTGGGGAGGGAAACCCTGACCTGTTTTTTTTCCTGGAAACTACAGGATGGTCTTACAGGTTTCCCAGGTGGCTCAGTGGTAAAGAATCCACCTGCCAATGCAGGAGACACAGGTTTGACCCCTCGGTTGGGAAGATCCCCTGAGGAGGAAATGGCAACCCCCTCCAGTATTCTTTCCTGGGAAATCCCATGGACAGAGGAGCCTTGGTGGGTTACAGTCCGTGGGGTTGCAGGGAGTCAGACACGACTGAGCATGCCCTCACAGGAAGTGCTTAACCCTTTTCTCTCCTGTCAGTGAACTTACCAATGCTGAAGCAAGTGAGGATCTTGCCTTTTATCTAGTAATGTCATATTAGGTAGAGATCAATCATATTCCTCAGAGGGAGCTGGATACCTTCACAGGCCAAAACAAGATGCTAGAGGAGTACAACTTCCTAAAAAAGGGCAACAGAACATTATGTACCATTGGAAGCAGAAGTAGTAGAACACTTAGAATGAGAGCATAAAGTATAACAAATACACTTAAGATATTTCCATTTTAGAATGAAAAGTATGAGTTAACAGAATGGAATAGAAGTGGGAGACTAGATACAGCTGAAGAACAAACTCATGAGTTGGAAGATCCAATTGAGAAACTCTTCCAGAAGGAAAGCAGGAAAGATACATTGAAAATATAAGAAAATGGAGGGTAGAAAAACTATAAACATCAACTATAAAAAAATCAAGATTTCCCTGAATGACTGACAAGCTCATTTTGAAAGCACTCATAGAATAAAGAAAAACCCCACAACTAGATAGTGTAACAAATGTTAAGACAGTCAACTGACAGCTTTCAGTGAATCTACAGAACAAGAACTAGAATTTCATAGGACTCAAATATTGGATAAAGTAGAAAATAGGAGTTAAAGTTGATTTTTACAGAAAACTTCTAAAATGCACACATGGAGATGATATAATGAACCATGTTCCCACTATTCAACTTCAGCAACTCAACATTTTTTCAGTCTTGTTTTATTATCCCCCTAGGTGATTTACTTTATTGTACTTCACTGGAATTCTTTCAAAGCAAATACTAGGCATATCCTTTACCCACAAATACTGATAAGGTCTCTCCTTGTGATCACCATAAGATATCTAACAAAGTCAACAGTCCTTTTAATATCTAACAGTCAAGCTTCACTGCTTGCCTCAAATGTCCTAGAGCTGGTTTATTCAAATTGAGCTCCAAACAAGCTCACTAATGCATCTGGGTCATATGCCTTAACCCAAATCCAAGTTCCCCATAAAATAGAACCAAGGCAAACACTCATTGCTAAAGCTTAAGAGGTGCAACTGGAGTAGCAACAATGAGAGGAAAAGGGAAGAATGAGAAATACATATAAACTCATGGGTGAAGGCTAGGCTGGCTACTGCTTCACAAAGATCACAGCTGATTGCTGGATCTCATGAGTCATAGACAGTATGGCAAGGGGGAGAAAGAATTTCTCTTAGCAGTCATTGGTCAAAATTTCTCCTAAGGAATAAACTCTCCCACTCTTCAAATGGTTAGCCTATTTGACAACCAGAGAGAAACAGAAATTTCATCCATGCAGTGTAACACTTCCTGTGAGCTCACCGTCACTGGAAGGAACCAGAAGTTCCAGGTATGAAGCAGCCTAACGTACAGGTCAATATGACATCAACCAATGTCTGGCTGAGGGTCTAGGAGATGGGTGATTCTACACAGAATCTGAGGGGCTTGCCTATGGCATGTCTCCTAGCATTTAAACTACTTAAATTTATTCCTCATCTCCCATGTCATTGATATTTTGGAGAAATGAGCTCACTTGTCCTGGACAATGTCCTATGTTCTCAACTTGGCAAAATTTTTCCGTGTTTAACTTGTTCTTTCCTCTATAGTTACTGCAAATCTATAGTTGATGCTGTGGGTTTTATTAGACACTTTTTGGAAAGACTCCATAGGTGACTGTACTTCCTGTATTCTCACATTCAGAAATGTAATGCCTCTCTTACATCTATAGTAGCGTTCAATTCAGTGACTGGATGGCTGACATCCTCTGAATTCACTGTCAGTTTCTCATCAAGGTTTCACTGAAGGATTTTAGCCCATGTGGTTGACCAAAACTACAGAACCCAAATCATGTCCTCCGTCCTTTGTCTATACTCTTCACAAGGTGATTTCACCACTCTTCCAAGTGAGCTTATTTTCTTGCCCTTGAAATCTAAGTTGACCTTGTGACTTGATTTGGAAGATAGAACATGGCAAAAATGGCCCATCCAAACCTAGGCTTCAACAGGCCTTGCATGTTCACCCCTCATCCACTGCCACTGTCAAGAGAATAAGCCTGAGCTAAGAGGAGCTTGCTGGAGACCAGACCCTGTGGATGGAAGTTCTTCTGTTCCATCCCAGGCCATGCTAGACTCGTCTTAGATGAGTTGACCTCCTAACATGAGCCCAGCCAGAATCGGCAGAGCTGCCTCCTAACCCATGGCTGGCTACATAGAAAGTAAGCAAAAGGGAAAATGACTTACTGCAAAGGCTTTTCAGGGAGCCAGAGCCCCTTTAAGATACTGTCATCCTATTTAAGTAAATTCAACCATTGTGCCCAAGATACCTGGTAACTTCCTGCTGTTCAAAGATTGTTGTTCAGTCACCAGGTCGTGTCCAGTTGTTTGCAACTGCATGGACTGCAGCAAGCCAGGCCTCCCTGTCCCTCACCAACTCCGAGTTTGCCCAAGTTCATGTTCGCTGAATCAATGATGCCATCCAACCATCTCATCCTCTGTCACCCTCTTCTGCCTTCAGTTTTTCCCAGCTTCAGGGTCTTTTCCCCTGAGTCAGCTGTTTACATCAGATGGTCAAATACTGGAGCTTCAGCTTTAGCATCAGTCCTTCTAATGAGTATTCAGGATTGTTTCCTTTAGGATTGACTGGTTTGATGTCCTTGCTGTCCAGGGGGAAAGTCTTCTCTAGTACTATAGTTCAAAAGCATCAATTCTTTAGCACTCTACCTCCTTTATGGTCCACTCTCACATCTGTACATGAATACTGGAAAGACTATAACCTTGACTATATGGACTTTTGTCAGCAAACTGGTGTCTTTGCTTTTTAATACAGTGCCTAGGTTTGTCATAGCTTTCCTTCCAGTAAGATAGGAATAAGTGTATGGAAGTGACATCTGCTGCTGCTAAGTCACTTCAGTGGTGTCTGTGCAACCCCATAGATGGCAGCCCACCAGGCTCCCCCATCCCTGGGATTCTCCGGGCAAGAACACTAGAGTGGGTTGCCATTTCCTTCTCCAAAGTGACATCTACCTCGATAAAATGTGTCTGAGGCCAAAAGTAATAAAAGTACAAGGTAGGGGAACAGGGACGTTCAGAATAATTCCCAGTGTTCAAAACAGTCTCTCTGGCTGTGTTTGCAAGGCAGGGACACCAGTCCTAACAGTCAATGGAGAAGAAGGTTAGCATCTGAGCTAAGATGCTGGAGAAGGCATGCTGGTGGCTTGAAGACATGTTTCCTTAGCCTCCAGCAAATGATGCCTCTTGGAGCTTTACAGCGACTATCGCTATCCATAAAAGAAAAATTATGGAAAATTGGTTTGAGCTACACAGACACAATTATTACACTGAAAGAATGTAGACAGCATCTTCCCACTTTGCTTGCATTCTGGATGATCCTAGAATTCTAGCAAACAAAAAAGCAATCTGATTTCAAGCCATGGTATTCAACAATACTCCCACTGGAGTTTCCAGTGGAACTTACAGCTCGCAAGTAGACGTTGCAGCTGGTCTCCTGCCAGCCCTGTCAACACCTGTGATGGCATGATGCTACTGCATGATAATTAGAAAATGGTCTGAAGGTTCCAAAGCATAATGGTTTCAACTAACATGGTGTCTTTAACCTGATCCACATCATATGCTTATTTGCATATCTAGAGCCTTGATAAGTCAGTCCCACTGCAGGACTGTCCTCTGGTTGGCAGGGCCCCTGACTGACGGCCAGACTTCTTCCAAGGCAGTTTCCTTTTGATATTGAGAGATGGATGGTATTTGAGAATTCAGTACCCTTGAACTGGCTTAGTGTTCTCATAAGAACACCCCATCCACACTGAAATTATAGGCTTACTTTTAATGGTATTAAATAGATGAGGAATCTCAAATCTAGACTATGTAATCTCATACAATTTCTTAAAGGTTACTGAAATAGTGGCCTTCAGGTTTGGAATAAGAGGCAGCTCAAATACAGGCCTTGGTTGCTAAAACCCTATTCACTAGTTGGGAGGAAGCCTGTTCTCTCTGTAGGATAATAAGAGGAATTCCTTGTTAAAGTGTTTTTGAGAGAGAGGCATCAGTCTGGAATCCTGTTACATCTTGGGGAATGCTATAAGCCTGGTAGGATCCACAAGAGAACCTCATTGAGTCAGTTCAGCTGAAGCCTTTTTTTTTCTCAAAAGGAAGTTTTTAGACTGGCAAGTAACATGCTTTGTTAGAATAAGTGAAGGTTCTGAAATTGGATCCACATTTAACTCCCATCTTAGTGTCTTACTCTGTGACCTTTAAGCTCTAAATCCCTGAGCTGCTTTATCTCTAGCAGCTCTGTAATAACTCATTCATTCTGAATGGAAACTTTATCCTCAAAAGGTATTAAAAATCTAAAATCCCAGGAAGGACTGGTGGTGAATATAAAAATTCTATTGAAATTTTATGAACTACCTTAAAAAGTAACCAACTATATTTAAAGTGAATTCAAAAGGACAAGCCCTATCCTAGTAACCACTACTGTAATGGTTTCAGCCTCACAATGAAAAAAAAACCAATAAGACAGAGTGAGCCAAAAACCACCCTTGTGATCTAAATTCCTGTTGCCAGAGGCATCACAAATCAATAGGCAATGCCAGGATTATTCAGTAAGTTCATACAGTTAAAACTGAGTATCAGCTAACTGGAACTTGGAAAATGGGTTGAGCAATTCTTGTTCCACATTCTAAAACTAGAGTAGAATGTATAAAAATAGACTAGATAAACTAAACAGGGATGCTTATCAAACTTGAGAAGTAAAACCGTTTATTTCCTGAATTTTTAATAAAGACAACTAAGACATAGAAAACTGACAATATACTGAAGATACTAGGGAACGTATACAGTATATACACTGTGGTGTTATGGGAAGTACATGATTCAGTTCAGTCAACTCAGTTGTGTTTGACTGTTTGGACCTGTGGACTGCAGCACACCAGGCTTCCCTGCCCATCAGCAACTCTTGCGCTTGCTCAAACTCATGTCCATCGAGTTGGTGATGCCACCCAACTATCTCATTCTGTCATCCCCTTCTCCTCCTTCCCTCAACCCTTCCTAGCATCAGGGTCTTTTCCAGTGAGTCAGTTCTTTGCATCAGATGACCAAAGTACTGGAGCTTCAGTTTCAGCATCAGTCCTTCCAATGAGTATTTAGGACTGATTTCCTTGAGGATTGACTGGTTTTATCTCCCTGAAGTCCAGGGGACTCTCAGGAGCCTTCTCCAATACTGCAATTCAAAAGCATCAATTCTTCAGAGCTCAACTTTCTTTACAGTCCAACTCTCACATCTATATATGACTACTAGAGAAACCATAGACTTGACTAGATGAACCTTTGTTGGCAAAGTAATGTCTGTGCTTTTTAATATGCTATTATTCAGTTAAAATATCCCTAAATCCCAGCAAATTAATTACAAATGAACATTTATAAAAATACAAATATTCTACTCATTCATTGGAGCAGGGAGTGTTGAGTGGTTCATCTCCAAGCAGTGACTTAAGAATTCCTGCTCCTCCATCTCAGTTACTCTTTCTGGACTGTCTTTCCAAAGTGTCCAAGGGTATGGAAGAATGAGTGATATCTAGAGGGCTTATGACCAGACCTAGAGGTAGTACTATCAATGGTACTGAAGATGTTGGACCATAGTCTATTTCACTTATCAGTGAAATAGTTTGTACCAGAATGTAGATCAACTGCATCAATAAGCACACTTCAGTTCAGCTGGGGGTATTCTGACAGCAAGTCTTCTCAGTGGCAGGAATGTATGTTATAGTCCAATGCAAGCACATTAACTCTTAGACTGATAAATTTGTAAATTGGCACTGGTGTGTGGATTGGGCTTAGGAGCACAGGTGTATATCACTTTTCCCACAGTGGGACAAGAACCCAGTCATGTTTCTACTTTACTCCAAGAAGGTAGGGAACATGGTTGTCAGTGCTATGTGTTCCCAAATCATATTTGGTCTTCCCGTGTGGATACAAGGAAGGGCACAAAGGGCTGGTATTTTAGCTAGGTATATAAAACCAACAGATGAATGACATCAGTGACAACAGAAGAATAAAAAGTGTTAGTTGCTCAGTCAGGTCCAACTCTTTGCAACCCCATGGACTGTAGCTCACCAGGCACCTCTATCCATGGGATTTCCCAGGCAAGAATACTGGAGTGGGTAGTCATTCCCTTATCCAGGGGATCTTCCCAACACAGGATTGAACCCAAGTTTCCTGAACTGGAGGCAGATCTGAGCCGCCAGGGAAGCCCAAAGATCATCCATAAAGAACAATGGGAAAATTGTCAAAATCAACTATTTCAGAACTTTAACTAAAACTTTGCAGCAATTCTTGGAAATCTCTAATGGCAAGCTCTGTGGTATTTTTTAAATGTTATATTTCTATTCTCTCCCACCGTCACCCCCAGCTCTGCAGTAACTTTGAAAACCAGCAAACTTGGGAATCACCAGAGCAGAATGAAGTCAGAACTCTTTCTAAATCCTGTATCTGGAGAATATATTGTCACTTTTTGACCTGTTTGGTCCACTGGAAGACCTACCTAAAACACTGTCTGTATTTGACCTGACTTGGTGGTCACCTAGTTCAAAACTTTTCCCTGGGGGACCTTGTCAAAAATAGAGGCAATAGTTTAATGCAGCAGTTGCCTAAGATGTTGGATATCAATTGGAGGAAACTTTGGGATAACAAAAACTTAACAGGAAAAACTGGGAATTATATGCCCAGATCTTTGAAAAGCTCTAATACATTCCTAGGAATCTAGAAAGTCACATACATAGGGCTGCACATATTCCAGAAGAGACACTTGGGAAGGTTCTAAGTCTTACCTGTCACTGATCTTGAAGCTCTAAACAAGCAGAAGGTGAAGGTTGAGGCAGTTTTCAACTGCCAGGATGAGTTCTAAATGCATGCTAACACGTGCACAAACCCCCTCAGCAAATACTGGGAGCCTTTTGGTCCCAGGTGATTACTGATGGGCAGATTTCCTTACGTCACTTAGTTAACAGATTAGACCTCAATAGTCAAGTGATGAATCCCGACTTCATAAAATTTAGTTACTAAATAAGCAGATGGCAAATCCTAGGGAGAACCTAATCTCCAGAGCCACTGTATTAATGTCCATTGTTTCAACAAAAAGTTGAAACAGTATGGCCCATCCATAAGTAAAATAGCTGTCAAAAATTATCCTGGGAACTGCAGGTGTTGGACTTATTCCACACTTTAAATTGGCTATTTTAAATATTTAAGAAATGTAACCATGCTCAAAAGACTAATTGACAAAACTTGAAAGAAACCAAGATGTGCTTCAGTAGGTGAATGAATAAATAGGATAAATAACTGATGGGAAAATAGGATAAATAACTGGTCTATCCAGAAAATGGAATATTAGTCAGTGCTAAAAAGAAATGAGCTACCAAGCCATGAAAAGACACAGAACACTTCAATGCACATTACTAAGTGAAAGCAGTCAGTCAGAAAAGGTTACACATTGTGCACTTCCAACTATATGACATTATGGAAAAGGCAAAACTGTGGAGACAGTAAAAAGATCAGTGGTTGCCAGGGGCTGGGGGGAGGGAGGAAGGAACAGGCAGAGCATGGAAAGTCTTCATTGCTGTGAAGCTGTCTGTGTGATACTATAATAATGGATACAAGTCATTAAATATTTCTCCAAACCCATAGAATATACAACACCAAGAATGAACCCTAAGGTTAACTATGGACTTTGGATAATAATGTGTCAGTGTAGGTTCATTGATTGTGACATATATACCACTTTGGTGGGAGATGTTGAGATAGGGAAGACTGAAAGTAGGTGGGGGGAGGTATTCAAGGACTCTGTACTTTCTGCTCAACTCTGCTGTGAACCTTAATAGTGCTGAAAATGGCCTCTAAATTTTTTTAAACACTAAAGGAAAATATGAAGTCTTGCTATTTAGAGAATATCCAATATTTTTTAAGTAACTGAAATAGAAATTCTTAAAGTATGACTGAGATATTTTCAAATATGCTATTAACTGCCTCTGAACAGGCAGAAGAATGTGAACTTGTAGAGCAACTAAATATCAAAATGTCTAGAATTAGATGAGGGTTGTAGTTGCACAGTTCTTGCAAATATACTAAAAACTGCTGAATTAGGGTGAATGTTCTGTATACTTTTAAACTGTCTCAAAACAACATAATGGACTGGGGACAATTTACCTCACAAAACACAACCAGTAAACATATAGAAATTAACTGCATAAGAGTAGATGTGAAAACTAATGTGAGGGATGGTTATGTGCTTGAACTCTTGATGTTGGTGGGATACTGTAATTGACCTCATCAATTGGTCCAAGTCAGTAGGATGCTTCTGAAAGGCAGGCAGGCAGTGTCAACCATTAGGTTGATAGACCTAATAGAACTATTAGATCTGTTCTCACTTCAATAATTTTACCTAAAGCAGATGAGTCATAAAAGACCAAATACAAGAAAAAGCTAAGATACTAAATATTTAACCATGCCTTTATTGAATAAACCATAGTATAGACACTAGAGTATTGTTCATTCTCAGTATCAGAAAAATTCTTATTGATAACCATAATATAGTTATATATACATCAATTATAATTGAATTTATAATCAGAATTTGTATTTCCTTCTAACTGTATAACAGTCATAGTGTATGACTTTTTTATATTTTTCATGAAAGTACTTAGACTTGATAGAACCAGGGATTTAGCATAATTTACTCATGCTATATCACTAAAACAGCAACTTATTTTGCTACCACCAAGCTGACAATCCTATCTCTAAATGGCTGCATATGAAATATTAAAAGGTCCTGGCTTTTGCGTGTGTTCTCTCATTACACTGACCTGGATGTCCTCAGGGAAGCCATGCTTGTTCTAGAATGATCAGGCAGTGAACTTAAAATGCTGTGATGTTTTGGACAGTTTGGGTGGCCTTGCAAAAATGCTTTCGGTACAGTAGGTACCACCAAAATCAGTTGAATGAGATTAGAGGGATTTGAAGTCAGCATCTTCAGCTTGTCCTGCAAATAGGGCGAGGGCTGACATGCAAGAGGTCCCATCACAGATAGCATTAACAAGATGGCCAAAGTCTTTGGAATCCCTGAAGCAGATGTACTGGAGAGGTATATGCTTGAACTCCTATGCATTTGTTCACATCTGAGTCCAAGTTGGGGGCAAATTGTCCATCACATTTGCCTTTGAACAGGCTGTCCCATGTTAAAGGGTCTCCTATGGGGAGGTAGACTCTGGTATACCCATCTTTAAAGATGGCTATGAATATCAACCTTCTTGACTTCAGTGGCTAAAAATAGTCCTTTGAGGACACAACTATCTATAAAACTGGCTCACTGGCATACAATAGACACCTGCATGAGACTTCTTTTCAACCTTTCTTTCCTAAGGTCCCTGCTGCTCCTGCTAAGTCGCTTCAGTCATGTCCAACTCTGTAAGACCCCATAGATGGCAGCCCACTAGCTCCCCTGTCTCTGGGATTCTCCAGGCAAGAACACTGGAGTGGGTTGCCGTTTCCTTCTCCAATGTGTGAAAGTGAAGTCGCTCAGTCATGTCTGACTCTTAGTGACCCCATGGACTGCAGCTTACCAGGCTCCTCCACCCATTGGGTTTTCCAGGCAAAAGTACTGGAGTGGGTTGCCATTGCCTTCTCCCCATAAGGCCCCAAAACAGTTGCAATTCTACAGATTTAGTAACTACTGAACTCATATCCCAGACATCACTTCAGAGGAAGTTGCATCTCAGGCCAAATTCCAAAGCCCTTTTCCCTAGACTTGAAATGGTGGGGATATATCCTGCCCCACAGGAGCCTGAGGTCTTCAGGATGGGAGGTTGGCTATAGGAATGACTTTCCATTGGAGGGTGGGCTTAAGCATTCAAGGCGAATACTGCCTAGATCTGCTGTAAGAAGAGATCCCTAGAAACTTGGTCTTTGACATGTAGACCCAAAGATGAGACAATGAACTGATACTCTTTTCATAGGTTTTTAATTACTCAGGAGCTCCTGGGTGAATATTGTCATCTTCTCCCTTTCTCACAGGCTGATGTGATTAAATATTATTTGATTTTAAAGTCTATTTCTGTCACCCCCAGCCCCACCACTACCACCACCATTCAAGAATCCAACAATTTCCTGCCTGGAGGCCTTGGTGAGTGGTCTTAAGTCCCTAGATTGGTGAAATGGGAAGAGCATTCTCCCCAGGATACATAGTCAGAGGTTGGGATGGATCAGGAATTTTGACATCATTTCAGGGAATTCTACTTGTTTTTTCTTATGTTGATATCTTATTCCACCAGTTGACAAGCCACTTGTGAGTCTTAGGAAGATGCTAAGTTTATCAATTTCTTCACTGAGGACTAGGAAACATGGGATAGATCAGTGAACCATTGACCACACTGTGGCATGAACTTGAACAAGGACTCAATTTATCACCTGGTCTCCATGTACTTCAGACTCCAGTACACCTCAAGTCTGGATGTTCTCTACCTAGTATGCTGCTGCTGCTGAGTCACTTCAGTCGTGTCCGACTCAGTGTGACCCCATAGAAGGCAGCCCACCAGGCTCCCCCGTCCCGGGGATTCTCCAGGCAAGAACACTGGAGGGGGTTGTGATTTCCTTCTCCAATGCATGAACGTGAAGTCGCTCAGTCGTGTCCGACTGTTCGCGACCCCATGGACTGCAGCCTACCAGGCTTCCCTGTCCATGGGATTTTCCAGGCAAGAGTACTGGAGTGGGTGTTATTCTAAAATGATTTTCTGAGGAAAGACTAGGGAAATACTTCCGGTGATATTGTAGGTCTTTCCTCAAGGAAACCCATTCTCCAATGAGACAACTGGCTCAGACTAGAAACTTCATAGAGATTGTAACTGTTTTCTTTAATTGTTGTAGCTGAAATACTTTCTTTCTGGCCCTTAAGTCTTTTTCTCATAATAGAAGTGAAAAAATATTGNTCAGCTGGGGGTATTCTGACAGCAAGTCTTCTCAGTGGCAGGAATGTATGTTATAGTCCAATGCAAGCACATTAACTCTTAGACTGATAAATTTGTAAATTGGCACTGGTGTGTGGATTGGGCTTAGGAGCACAGGTGTATATCACTTTTCCCACAGTGGGACAAGAACCCAGTCATGTTTCTACTTTACTCCAAGAAGGTAGGGAACATGGTTGTCAGTGCTATGTGTTCCCAAATCATATTTGGTCTTCCCGTGTGGATACAAGGAAGGGCACAAAGGGCTGGTATTTTAGCTAGGTATATAAAACCAACAGATGAATGACATCAGTGACAACAGAAGAATAAAAAGTGTTAGTTGCTCAGTCAGGTCCAACTCTTTGCAACCCCATGGACTGTAGCTCACCAGGCACCTCTATCCATGGGATTTCCCAGGCAAGAATACTGGAGTGGGTAGTCATTCCCTTATCCAGGGGATCTTCCCAACACAGGATTGAACCCAAGTTTCCTGAACTGGAGGCAGATCTGAGCCGCCAGGGAAGCCCAAAGATCATCCATAAAGAACAATGGGAAAATTGTCAAAATCAACTATTTCAGAACTTTAACTAAAACTTTGCAGCAATTCTGGGAAATCTCTAATGGCAAGCTCTGTGGTATTTTTTAAATGTTATATTTCTATTCTCTCCCACCGTCACCCCCAGCTCTGCAGTAACTTTGAAAACCAGCAAACTTGGGAATCACCAGAGCAGAATGAAGTCAGAACTCTTTCTAAATCCTGTATCTGGAGAATATATTGTCACTTTTTGACCTGTTTGGTCCACTGGAAGACCTACCTAAAACACTGTCTGTATTTGACCTGACTTGGTGGTCACCTAGTTCAAAACTTTTCCCTGGGGGACCTTGTCAAAAATAGAGGCAATAGTTTAATGCAGCAGTTGCCTAAGATGTTGGATATCAATTGGAGGAAACTTTGGGATAACAAAAACTTAACAGGAAAAACTGGGAATTATATGCCCAGATCTTTGAAAAGCTCTAATACATTCCTAGGAATCTAGAAAGTCACATACATAGGGCTGCACATATTCCAGAAGAGACACTTGGGAAGGTTCTAAGTCTTACCTGTCACTGATCTTGAAGCTCTAAACAAGCAGAAGGTGAAGGTTGAGGCAGTTTTCAACTGCCAGGATGAGTTCTAAATGCATGCTAACACGTGCACAAACCCCCTCAGCAAATACTGGGAGCCTTTTGGTCCCAGGTGATTACTGATGGGCAGATTTCCTTACGTCACTTAGTTAACAGATTAGACCTCAATAGTCAAGTGATGAATCCCGACTTCATAAAATTTAGTTACTAAATAAGCAGATGGCAAATCCTAGGGAGAACCTAATCTCCAGAGCCACTGTATTAATGTCCATTGTTTCAACAAAAAGTTGAAACAGTATGGCCCATCCATAAGTAAAATAGCTGTCAAAAATTATCCTGGGAACTGCAGGTGTTGGACTTATTCCACACTTTAAATTGGCTATTTTAAATATTTAAGAAATGTAACCATGCTCAAAAGACTAATTGACAAAACTTGAAAGAAACCAAGATGTGCTTCAGTAGGTGAATGAATAAATAGGATAAATAACTGATGGGAAAATAGGATAAATAACTGGTCTATCCAGAAAATGGAATATTAGTCAGTGCTAAAAAGAAATGAGCTACCAAGCCATGAAAAGACACAGAACACTTCAATGCACATTACTAAGTGAAAGCAGTCAGTCAGAAAAGGTTACACATTGTGCACTTCCAACTATATGACATTATGGAAAAGGCAAAACTGTGGAGACAGTAAAAAGATCAGTGGTTGCCAGGGGCTGGGGGGAGGGAGGAAGGAACAGGCAGAGCATGGAAAGTCTTCATTGCTGTGAAGCTGTCTGTGTGATACTATAATAATGGATACAAGTCATTAAATATTTCTCCAAACCCATAGAATATACAACACCAAGAATGAACCCTAAGGTTAACTATGGACTTTGGATAATAATGTGTCAGTGTAGGTTCATTGATTGTGACATATATACCACTTTGGTGGGAGATGTTGAGATAGGGAAGACTGAAAGTAGGTGGGGGGAGGTATTCAAGGACTCTGTACTTTCTGCTCAACTCTGCTGTGAACCTTAATAGTGCTGAAAATGGCCTCTAAATTTTTTTAAACACTAAAGGAAAATATGAAGTCTTGCTATTTAGAGAATATCCAATATTTTTTAAGTAACTGAAATAGAAATTCTTAAAGTATGACTGAGATATTTTCAAATATGCTATTAACTGCCTCTGAACAGGCAGAAGAATGTGAACTTGTAGAGCAACTAAATATCAAAATGTCTAGAATTAGATGAGGGTTGTAGTTGCACAGTTCTTGCAAATATACTAAAAACTGCTGAATTAGGGTGAATGTTCTGTATACTTTTAAACTGTCTCAAAACAACATAATGGACTGGGGACAATTTACCTCACAAAACACAACCAGTAAACATATAGAAATTAACTGCATAAGAGTAGATGTGAAAACTAATGTGAGGGATGGTTATGTGCTTGAACTCTTGATGTTGGTGGGATACTGTAATTGACCTCATCAATTGGTCCAAGTCAGTAGGATGCTTCTGAAAGGCAGGCAGGCAGTGTCAACCATTAGGTTGATAGACCTAATAGAACTATTAGATCTGTTCTCACTTCAATAATTTTACCTAAAGCAGATGAGTCATAAAAGACCAAATACAAGAAAAAGCTAAGATACTAAATATTTAACCATGCCTTTATTGAATAAACCATAGTATAGACACTAGAGTATTGTTCATTCTCAGTATCAGAAAAATTCTTATTGATAACCATAATATAGTTATATATACATCAATTATAATTGAATTTATAATCAGAATTTGTATTTCCTTCTAACTGTATAACAGTCATAGTGTATGACTTTTTTATATTTTTCATGAAAGTACTTAGACTTGATAGAACCAGGGATTTAGCATAATTTACTCATGCTATATCACTAAAACAGCAACTTATTTTGCTACCACCAAGCTGACAATCCTATCTCTAAATGGCTGCATATGAAATATTAAAAGGTCCTGGCTTTTGCGTGTGTTCTCTCATTACACTGACCTGGATGTCCTCAGGGAAGCCATGCTTGTTCTAGAATGATCAGGCAGTGAACTTAAAATGCTGTGATGTTTTGGACAGTTTGGGTGGCCTTGCAAAAGTGCTTTCGGTACAGTAGGTACCACCAAAATCAGTTGAATGAGATTAGAGGGATTTGAAGTCAGCATCTTCAGCTTGTCCTGCAAATAGGGCGAGGGCTGACATGCAAGAGGTCCCATCACAGATAGCATTAACAAGATGGCCAAAGTCTTTGGAATCCCTGAAGCAGATGTACTGGAGAGGTATATGCTTGAACTCCTATGCATTTGTTCACATCTGAGTCCAAGTTGGGGGCAAATTGTCCATCACATTTGCCTTTGAACAGGCTGTCCCATGTTAAAGGGTCTCCTATGGGGAGGTAGACTCTGGTATACCCATCTTTAAAGATGGCTATGAATATCAACCTTCTTGACTTCAGTGGCTAAAAATAGTCCTTTGAGGACACAACTATCTATAAAACTGGCTCACTGGCATACAATAGACACCTGCATGAGACTTCTTTTCAACCTTTCTTTCCTAAGGTCCCTGCTGCTCCTGCTAAGTTGCTTCAGTCATGTCCAACTCTGTAAGACCGCATAGATGGCAGCCCACTAGCTCCCCTGTCTCTGGGATTCTCCAGGCAAGAACACTGGAGTGGGTTGCCGTTTCCTTCTCCAATGTGTGAAAGTGAAGTCGCTCAGTCATGTCTGACTCTTAGTGACCCCATGGACTGCAGCTTACCAGGCTCCTCCACCCATTGGGTTTTCCAGGCAAAAGTACTGGAGTGGGTTGCCATTGCCTTCTCCCCATAAGGCCCCAAAACAGTTGCAATTCTACAGATTTAGTAACTACTGAACTCATATCCCAGACATCACTTCAGAGGAAGTTGCATCTCAGGCCAAATTCCAAAGCCCTTTTCCCTAGACTTGAAATGGTGGGGATATATCCTGCCCCACAGGAGCCTGAGGTCTTCAGGATGGGAGGTTGGCTATAGGAATGACTTTCCATTGGAGGGTGGGCTTAAGCATTCAAGGCGAATACTGCCTAGATCTGCTGTAAGAAGAGATCCCTAGAAACTTGGTCTTTGACATGTAGACCCAAAGATGAGACAATGAACTGATACTCTTTTCATAGGTTTTTAATTACTCAGGAGCTCCTGGGTGAATATTGTCATCTTCTCCCTTTCTCACAGGCTGATGTGATTAAATATTATTTGATTTTAAAGTCTATTTCTGTCACCCCCAGCCCCACCACTACCACCACCATTCAAGAATCCAACAATTTCCTGCCTGGAGGCCTTGGTGAGTGGTCTTAAGTCCCTAGATTGGTGAAATGGGAAGAGCATTCTCCCCAGGATACATAGTCAGAGGTTGGGATGGATCAGGAATTTTGACATCATTTCAGGGAATTCTACTTGTTTTTTCTTATGTTGATATCTTATTCCACCAGTTGACAAGCCACTTGTGAGTCTTAGGAAGATGCTAAGTTTATCAATTTCTTCACTGAGGACTAGGAAACGTGGGATAGATCAGTGAACCATTGACCACACTGTGGCATGAACTTGAACAAGGACTCAATTTATCACCTGGTCTCCATGTACTTCAGACTCCAGTACACCTCAAGTCTGGATGTTCTCTACCTAGTATGCTGCTGCTGCTGAGTCACTTCAGTCGTGTCCGACTCAGTGTGACCCCATAGAAGGCAGCCCACCAGGCTCCCCCGTCCCGGGGATTCTCCAGGCAAGAACACTGGAGGGGGTTGTAATTTCCTTCTCCAATGCATGAACGTGAAGTCGCTCAGTCGTGTCCGACTGTTCGCGACCCCATGGACTGCAGCCTACCAGGCTTCCCTGTCCATGGGATTTTCCAGGCAAGAGTACTGGAGTGGGTGTTATTCTAAAATGATTTTCTGAGGAAAGACTAGGGAAATACTTCCGGTGATATTGTAGGTCTTTCCTCAAGGAAACCCATTCTCCAATGAGACAACTGGCTCAGACTAGAAACTTCATAGAGATTGTAACTGTTTTCTTTAATTGTTGTAGCTGAAATACTTTCTTTCTGGCCCTTAAGTCTTTTTCTCATAATAGAAGTGAAAAAATATTGCCCATCTATCTCACCCTAAAACACTAGCTGTATTGACCTGCAGAGAATTGACACTGGTTAAGATACACTGTACACAGACCTTGCTTATTTAGTATATATTACCATCAAACACAAAACGCTAATCAGGAAACAAAATGCTACTGCTTGACCTCTGGATAGAATCTTACTTTCCCTATTGATGCAAGGAGCCTAATTCCACAGCAGCATCCTCTGCTATTATACCTTAGCTATAAAGACAGCTTCTCAATAATGATGTTGCCTTCTTCATTGCCTTTGTCTTTGAGAAGGGCCCAGAAGACGCGACTTTCCTAGTGGATTTTCTGATTTTAGGAGAAAGTTCATTGTAATGTCCTCCCTGTACCTTCTGACCCCTTTCTCAATACTCTGCCAAAGCAGTTCAAGCATCTCCAGGTCACTTATTACAGGTGGTCATCATCTCCAAGCTTCAAAACAGCCATCTCAGCAGTCTCTGGTTAGGTCATCTCCAGATGTCCCTGCCAGGATATTAGGTCCTGGGGAAGTGCTCTCATGTCACACTTTGCCTTGTGCAGCCCAACATTCTTAACCCCACTGTGCAACATTCAAGGCAGACCTTCCATGCCTGTTCTGACAAGTACTACAGTATGTACTTATCAGGCCTTGTGACATTTTCAGTGAAGTTTCTTCCTCTCAGGACAAAGACAATTCCTGGCTTGGGGATGGAGAGGGCTGTGAGCCAAGTTATTTTTGTGATAATAAAGAGAAGAGGTGGATTTTTAGGAGGGCGTGTAACATCTTTCACAGTGTACACATCAAGTGTGATCTTCTCATGATCTCTAAGCAACAGGAAGCTGTTTCTTTCTAGCCTAGGTTAGGGGGAACACCTCTCCAGGCCTGCGGGTTTGAGAGGATATCTGAAAGTTCAGAATTCTCAGGGACATCAACCCAAATATACCCATCCTGAGGCTTGGGGTCCCATGCTTTTCCCATCAAGGTTCTGAATCTAGCAAAGGAGACCTGTCAAATTTTCATTCAGTGTCCTTTGTATCTCTAACCACCTTTAAAGTCAAATGCTCAGTATGAATTCTCAATACCACCTGGCATCTAGCTGCAGGAGATGAAGATCTCTTTAAAGCAAGTCACTGAAGTGTCCTGGTCTTCTCAGCATGTCCTGAGTTGCTAGGAGGCTGATCTGAGCCTCTCATTCATTAAGGTTTCCAAATCAATCTTCTAAAGTCATGCTGTCTTATATGCATGGGTTTCCATTACCCAGTACCATTGAGGTACTGGAACTGCTCCATCACCCAGTGCTCCCTTTTTCACCTGTAACTCAACCTAGGAGAGATGAGCCTTAAACAGTGCTGCCGCAGAGTCTTGCTTCTGCTGAAGAGGAGAAAGGATGTCTTCCAGACTCCATCTCTGTGAAGAATGGGCATCCAGGGTATTTAGCTGTAACTCTTGCTTCCCACTGGAGACATGCCCTGAAGGTATGTCTCTTCATTTTGAGTTTACTTCAAGCCTGTGNAAGGATGTCTTCCAGACTCCATCTCTGTGAAGAGTGGGCATCCAGAGTATTTAGCTGTAACTCTTGCTTCCCACTGGAGACATGCCCTGAAGGTATGTCTCTTCATTTTGAGTTTACTTCAAGCCTGTGCTTGCACAAAAATGGAGCTGTCTTCAGTGGCTTCGTGAAGACCCTGAGGCAGAAAGCATGAAGACATGTAGGTCACTTGAGGCTGGACACCATCAGCATGAATTCAAGCTTGTCTAGAACTATCCAAAGCTTAAAAAGTTTGGAGGTAAACCAGGGGGATGTGACTCAGAAATTGGATTTAAACCAGGGGGATGTGACTCAGACCCAAAATTCCTGTTGGTCAGGAAAAAGTGTAACAATGCAACTGACTTCTCAAGACCATCAGACCCACCTCTGAAACTTGTAGTCTGTGTCTGTCAGTTCATTCAGGGAGAGAAGGAAGAACTGACCTACTGAGCCCCCTGTGTGTGTCAGGGGCTGAATTGTGCCACGTTACCTTTCTATACATCTTCATTTGCACACACATGGGCACTGAGCAGGGGCATGGGCACTCTGTGCCTCCATCTGAATAGGGAAACCCAGGGGCAGGAGTTGATGTCAGTGTGGCATTTNTAGATGCACTTATATATTTGGGTTGGCCAAAAAGTTCATTTGAGTTTTTTCATTAGATGTTATGCAATGAAACTTTGGGCCAATCTAACACAGTGACAGTGGCGAAGGCAATGGCACCCCACTCCAGTACTCTTGCCTGGAAAAATCCCATGGACAGAGGAGCCTGATAGGCTGCAGTCCATGGGGTCACTGAGAGTTCAACGTGACTCACTGACTTCACTTTCACGCACTGGAGAAAGAAATGGCAACCCACTCCAGTGTTCTTGGAGAATCCCAGGGACAATGGAGCCTAGTGGGCTGCTGTCTATGGGGTCACACAGAGTCGGACACGACTGAAGCAACTTAGCAACACAGTGACAGTTGAATTTGCAACAGAGACAAGTAGTTTTGGCTCTCAAAGCCTAAACTATTTAGAACCTCAGCTTTTTCAGAAAATATTTGCTCAGCTATTCTAATTGAGTTTGCTAGGTTATCTGGTACCAGCCACATAGGCTGAACTTTCCTGAACAGAAGAGCTGGTCCTTCTCTGGACCTAAGTGAGAGTTTGCAGGTTTTCTTTCCACTCAGTATTTGCAGGGCAGTGATCCCAAACTTATAGACAGCCACACCAGGGGCTGTGCTCTATTTACAGTGGATGGTGTAATAATTCATCTTTTACTCTGCACAGAATATCCTAAAATACCCTTGACTACTGATCTTGTAAAAGTTTGATGTGACAGATCCTTGAATCTTTGGTTTGTCTTCCACCCCAAGAAGTACACTCCTTACCAATACTTCTGATGTGTTAGCCCCTCACTGCTCATCCAGTCCAATCAGCATGCCATTAACAGAGGGGATCAATATGTCCTTCAGTACTTTCAGATGGTCCTGATCTCAAACTACAATAGAGTTTACATAACTCTAGAGCAAAACCAAATTTATGATGTCTGTTCCTTGTAGATGTGAGCTACTTCTGATTCTCAGAATAGATATTTACCATTTTAATGCCTACATGCCATGTATCTCAGATACGCAGATGACATCACCTTTATGGCAGAAAGTGAAGAACTAAAGAGCCTCTTGATGAAAGCAAAAAATGACACTGGAAGAAGTTGGCTGAAAACTCAACATTCAGAAAACTAAGATCATGGCATCTGGTCCCATCACTTCATGGCAAATAGATGGGGAAACAAGGGAAACAGTGACAGACTTTACTTTGGGGGGCTCCAAAATCACTGCAGATGGTGACAGCAGCCATGAAATTAAGACACCTGCTCCTTGGAAGAAAAGTTATGACCAACCCAGACAGCATATTGGAAAAGGAAATGGCAACCCACTCCATTGTTCTTGCCTGGAGAATCCCAGGGAGGGGGGAGCCTGTTGGGCTGCCATCTCTGGGGTCGCACAGAGTCGGACACGACTGAAGTGACTTGGCAGTAGCAGCAGGAGACAGCATATTAAAAAGCACAGACATTACTTTGCCAACAAAGATCCATGTAGTCAAAGCTATGGTTTTTCCAGTAGTCATGTATGAATGTGAGAGCTGGACTATAAAGAAAATTGAGCACTGAAGAATGCCTTTGAACTGTGGTGTTGGAGAAGACTCTTGAGCGTCCCTTGGACTACAAGGAGATCCAACCAGTCCATCCTAAAGGAAATCAGTCCTGAATATTCACTGGAAGGACTGATGCTGAAGCCAAAGTTCTAGTACTTTGGCTACCTGATGTGAAGAACTGACTGATTGGAAAAGATCTGATGCTGAGAAAGATTGAGGGAAGGAAAAGAAGGGGACAACAGAGGATGAGATGGTTAGATGGCATCACCAACTTGATGGACATGAGTTTGAGCAAGCTTTGAGAGCTGGTGATGGACAGGGAAGCCTGATGTGCCGCAGTCCATGAGGTCGCAAAGAGTGGGACACGACTGAACGACTGAACTGAACCTCAAAAATATTTACCAAAATTAAAAATGTGCATATGCAAAGCACATACCCAATTACATACCGTAGGAAATATACCTCTATGGGTCACAATTTACCCATCGGAATAATTTAGTGATGAAAAATGAGTAAACTACAGCAACGTATCTCATACCAAGTGAATTACAGAAGGATTACAGTAGTTTAGATAAAGGCTTACAAAACTACCACAAACACATGGGTTTATAATATATTGTTCAAAGATAAAATGAACTGATAAGCAGTTCAAGAGGTTGTCAGGGAGTAGGGTATTGGGGTTACAACAAAATGAATTGATGGGTACATTATGACTGGTTTTTATTTTATTCTTCAAATAAAGATGTTATTTTTAAGTATTCATTGAGATATAAGGTATATACAATGTGTATATGTTTTAGGTATATGAGTTTTATATCTACCTAACCACTTCCCCTGGAGAAAGAAATGACCATCTACTCCAGTATTCTTGCCTGGAAAATCCCATGGACAGAGGAACCTGGCAGGCTATAGTCCATGGGGCTGCAAACAGCTGGATACAGCTGAGCATGCCTGCACACGTGTACCCACTTCCCCGGGCAAGATGTAGAATATTTATTACCTGAGAAAATTTCTTCCAGGAAACAACTGATCCAATTTCTCTCTTAAGTTCTAGAACTTGAGAGAACTTAAGACTGTTCTAGAACTCCATATAAAAGGGTCCTAAGATACATACCCTTGTCAACCTGTGTTGCTTCATCTTCTGTTAAGCTTTACTGCTCTTATCACCCAGGCAAAAATCAATTGTATTAGAAACCATTCTGAATATTTCAAGCAAAGGGACTTTTTCCTGATTGGACCTTGACTGCCGACTTAAACTTACATTCCCATAAAAGAAACTTATCTTTTTATATCTATACATGTTGCTAGGTCAGCTTAGCTGGTCTTAAGACTATTTGGAATATTCAGCTTCAGAAATTTTTTGTGCTATCCTGATTTACTTTCAAAACCAAGGTTATTTGGGCTTTGAAACAAGCTAAGAAAAATGTCCCTTTTTCTTTTTTCTGGTAGTAACTGGTAACTCCAAAGATTAGAGTTAACTGAAAGAGCTTAGCTATGAAATACTCTGGGCCTGACTTTATTTTTCACTGGAATAGAGATATGAGTCATTTCTTCACTTAATTATGGTAAAATTCTGTTTTTCTAGGAATGTGTTCACATTATCCAAGTTTCAGATTGGCATAAAGTGGCTCATAGCATTCTGTGTAATTACACTCCATTTCTTAAATGGAAATATTACTTGGAGCATCTTTTGACCAGTTATTTTAGTCTGAGTTTTCCCAAAAGCAGACCCAAAGATAAGTGCAAGCAGATTTGGAAAACACCAGTATTTAGAGAGTAGAGTGATGAGATGAAAGAAAGCAGCCAATGTCTTGCATTATTAAGATTTAACACTGGAAATGACTGGAGCCTAGTCTCACTGGGAAACTTTTGCCCATCAGAAGGGCAAAAGAATTGGGCATTTACAAACTAATTCCGATAAATTGTTGGTTAAGCCTTGCTCCACAGACAGGTTAATTTCCTAGCACTTGGGCCCTGTCCTGTGCAAAGAAACAGGGTCTCTTGTGGCTTTGGAAGAGTCCTCAGATGCAACACTGGCAGTTAGACACCAGCCAGTACCTGCTGGTATGGTAAGACCTGAGGGGTGTGGGTGGACATGCACCAGTCTTACCAGATCTGTCTACCTCCTCTTTGGCCTTTCCAAAGAGTCTTGCCCCTATTGCATCATGTATTTCATTAGGGTCTGCTATTGTGTAAATATATCATATAAAAAGACAGTAAGTTTGAGGTTTAGCTGTCAATATAAAATGTTAAGGATGGCTTAAGTTTCTCTTTAAATTTTACTTCCCATTGCTATTGTTCAGTTGCTAAGTCATGTCCAACTCTTTGCAACCTCGTGAATTACAGCACACCAGGCTTCCTGGTCCTTTACTATCTCCCAGAGTTTGATCAAA
>SJYW01014413.1:702567-720560 GCA_006410735.1 Raphicerus campestris
GTCTATAGCTTTGGCATTTAATTTGGAATTGATCACAGACCTAAACTTATGTGTGGGTTGAAATATGAGGTAGGATTTGTGGTTAACTCTCTTCCGTATATCTAGTTTTAGTTATATTGTAAAGCATATTCTCCATTGAATTGTGTGGGTGCCTTTGTTAAGGATCCTTTGAACCCTAGGAAACTAATTTCTGGATTCCCTACACTGCTGATGCATTCAGGAAAGGGTTCACTGCCCAGGTAGAAGAAGCACAGTTATCTGACATCTTCCAGTTGTTAGCTGTTCAAGGTCTGCCTTAGCTTTTGACATGAGGTCTCCTGCTTTTCAGGATTTCCCCCAACCAACTTCTGTACCACTACCTTGGTCCATCATGGGCTTGAGGCTGCCCAGAGAAGAGCTTGCCCTCATCTCCCACTACCTCGATCAAAGACTAGTTATGTCCGTCCATTCTGAACCTCCCCTCAGGACCAAATTTCCCTCACTTCAGAGGGTTTTATCAGGCTATACTGCAACCTGATGGATTCTCCTGATCCACCTTTCCTCCTCCTTCCCTTGCAAAGGCATTTCTTTTTCAAAATGTTTGCATCCTTCTCAGTATCTGCTTCCCAGAAAGCCTGGTGTGACAAGTGATGTATGTCTACCTTATGCCAATACCAGACTGCCTTGGTTATTATAGCTATATTAAAGTCTTGAAATCAGGTAATAAAATTGCTTTGTTCTGTATTAAAATGGCTTGGGCTACTCTGCTTCTACTCAGATGAATTTTTGAACAATGTCAATTACTGTAGAAAATTATCTTAATTTGGTATTGTTTGATTAAATAGATCAGTGGGGAAGAATGGGCTTTGTAACAATAGGAATTATCCAATCCATAGATATCACTCAGATCTTTTGTTTCTCAATATTTTACATGTATTTATGATACTTTATTAAGAAATCAAGAACAAATTCTCTGGGCCTTTTGTCAACATTGGCTCAGTTTTCCTTACTGCAAAAGACTTCAAGAGAATTCACTACACTGCTACCATAAAAATAAAGTGAAATGGAATGAGTGCAGTAACCCAGAGATGAGCAACAGCAGGCTTGTGAAAGTGAGGCTCTGATGTTCCCAGAGCCTAGGAGCCAGGGTCATGTGAGGCTATCTGGCAGGAGAGGGCAACCTGGTGCCACTGAGATGATGCTCGAGCTGAAAGAGAAGGTAAATACATGAGCTTGTCTGTCCTCTACCCAATATCCTGTAAGTAAGACATTTTCTGAGCCTAGCCAGAAGTTGCTGATGGACTCATTTCTTAACTGGTGCTACATAAGAATAGGACTGAACTTGGCAGCTGAAATCAATACAGCTATCACAATTTCTAAGTATCAAGAGTCCAGGCACAGCCTCACTGGTCCTCTGCTTCAGAGTCTCTCAAAATTGCAATCCTGCTGTTGGCTGGGCTGCACATTTTCATACTGATACTTGTCTGGGAAAGAATCTACCTCCAAACTCAGATGGGCAGTAAAATGCAGCTCCTTGGTAGCGTTTGGACTGCAGTCTCTGGCTGGCTTCTGATCAGAGGCAGTCCTCAGTTTCTAGAGGTTTCCTGCATTTCCTTGCCATGTGTTTCCCTAACACAGATGGCTGCTTCATTAAAGCCAAAAGGGAAATCGTGACCTTCATCTTGTGTGGATGCTGTCTCATAAAACACAAGCGTGGAAGTGACACCCTTGCTGTATTCTAGTGTTTAGAAACAAGTGACAGGTCCTGCCCACGCTGAAGGGGGGAGGGTGTTAGGGAATGATGTGAATTCCAAGCAGCAGGGATCATGAGTGCTGTCTTAGAAGTTGCCCATCACAGCAGAGGAATCTGCAAATAATAGTTTGCAGGGGTGGAAGGCAAAGGATCTGAGGATAAATCGGCTAACTTGCATGAGCCTTATGTCTTAGGTGTGTGTGTGTGTTTTCAAAGGTACCAAATATCAACTATTCTAAACCAGAATGATTGTAACCTCTTTCCTCTTCTCTCCTTATTCTTGATTTTTTGCTCCAATTTCAACCTGTCCTATAGCTCATCACTCTAGAGTGTGTTAAATGTCTGAAAATATGCATTTATCCTTGGATAATACAAAATGTTACATGTATTTTTCATTTACATAAATGATATTGTGCTATAGATCTTTCATTTAACACCAAAATTGGTTGTTACACTACATGCAGTTCATGGCTTCTAACTTCTATAATTTTTCATTTCCTGTAATGAGCATCTAGGTTCTTTGTCAACTTTCCTTAACACCAAAATGAATATTCTAGAATATTTATGAATCTGAGAATACTCTGGAATATATCCAAGAATGTGACTGTTGGATTACATTTCTTCATCTCCTATCTGATTTTTTAGGAAAAAATGGAGCTCTGTGCTAAGCCGATAATTAGACATTGAACTTTGTATCCTATTAAGAGTTTGAATTTTCTAAGCATGCGTGAAAGACTGATAAAAATCAGCTCTATACTGGGCCAGAGAATCTTACATTTCAAAAGACAGAAATTGCATTGTCACAAGAGAATATAACTTATGCAACAGAAAAAATCCCCATGCTCTTCCAATTTAAAATGCTCTGCTTCATAAGTACTGGTTCAAAGAATAAATCAAGTGCCCAGAGGTAAACTCATAACTTAAATAATTTTAAAAAACACGTGTTTTTTTTAAAGACATTACAGAAGCTTTGAGTGCAACTATAATTTTAGCCAAATCCCATAAACAAGTTTTCTGTTTAAATGAGATCACTAAAGAAAGTAACAGAAGCAGAAATTAATGTATTAAAACAGCACCGATAAATGCAAGAGCTGGCCTGCCTAGGTACTGGAATGGATGGGGGAGTAGCTTTCTTTTTTTGGTTATGGAGTAGACATGTCAGGTAATAAACGATGGAGATGAGGGGTATCTGGCCGTTAACTAGTCACTTAGCTTTGGACAAACTGTTTCCTCAGTTTATGCTTATCTCTAAGCTAAAATGAGATTGGAAAAGGAGGGGAAGAGTTGACTACATAAAGCATCAGTAAACACTAAGAATAATATGTTTTTGTAATGTACATCCTTTTAATTTTGTGACTGCTGGGTCTTTGTTGCCGCATGAGGGTTTTTCCGGCTGGGGCCACTCTAGCCGTGATCAGGTCTTTCAGCGCTGCGGCTTCTCTTGCTGTGGAGCACAGACCCGAGGGCACAGCCTCTGCGACTGTGGTGCACGGGCTTCGTTGCCCCAAGGCCCGTGAGATCTTTCTGGACCAGACTGAACCTGTGTCCCCTGCATCGATAGGTGGGCCATTAACCACTGGACCACCAGGGAGGCCCCACTAGCAGCAATTTTGTTATTTGAAGGGAATGAGCTAGTGTATCTGAGCCCATGGATGGCAAGAGGCCTGAGTAACTGCGTTTATTTTGGTTGGTGTGGGTTCCTCCCTGCTCCCCACTTTTGAGCATGGGCCATGGGAAGTTATCTTTGTACCTTCCCCAAGGGGATGGGGGTAAGTGTCCTTGGGAAATATTGTCTTAACCAGAAGAAAGTCACTCATCACAACTAGAGTTGATGCATGGGTTCCTGCATGGAGCCCTGTCTTGGGTCTAATACGACATCTGACCTTCTTGTGTGTACATGTGTGCTTACTCGTGTCTGACTGTGTGACACCAGAGTAGCCTGTCAGGCTCCTGTCCATGGGATTTTCTGGGCAAGGATACTGGAGGGGGTTGCCATTTCCTCCTCCAGGGGATCTTCCTGACCCAGGATGGAACCCATGTCTCCTGCATTGGCGGGTAGGTTTTTACCACTGAATCACCTGGGAAACCCCTTGGTCATTTTAAGTATGGCTATGTTATCCTTCATGAGCTTTCTGAAACATTGACATATGAGGGGAGGAATAATAAGTATAATTCTAGCATGTACTCAGTTTGAACTTGAATTTCCTTCTTGAGCTTGAAGTATGATCATAGCTACAAATATTTCTCCCTGTTTAATGTTAGCAGTAGTTAACTTCTCAGGACAACATTAATAACAATAGTAATAATACCATCTCAGTAAATTGAATGCTCCTAATGGTTCATTAACTGTGATGTTTGCTCTAAGCCTTTGGAAGATTCTCTATCAAGCTAGAGATGTTTCTTTTCATTCCTAGGTTGACAAAATTCACTCATTCATAAAGGTTGTAAATGATTTTTTTAAACTTGAGATAATGTGTTTTTTTTTCTCTAGCATAGTAATGAAATTATTGATATCCTCCAATAGTGATCTATTCTTGCATTTCTGAGACAAACTCTACTTGGTCCCTGTTTATTTTAATACACTTCTGTATTTGATTTTCCAATATTTTTAGACTTCTTGCATCTGTTAATGATGTTGACATATTCCTCACTTTTCTCTGTGGTATTTGAACTATGCTAGTTTTATACAATGAATTAGGCAATCTTCATCTTTGGCATTTTTTTTTTTCAGTGCAGTATATCTTCTAACTCTTAATCGGGGTCTAAATCTAGAAAAGACTTCCTGCTGGTCCAGTGGCTAAGACTGCACGCTCACAAGACTGGGAACCCAGGTTTGATCCCTGGACAAAGCACCAGACCCCATGTGTAGCAACTGAAGATCCTGCATACCACAACAAAGTGAATCCTAAACGAAATCCAGTCTGAGTATTCACTGGAAGGACTGATGCTGAAGCTCCAACACCCTGGCCACCTGATGTGAAAAGGCAACTCATGGTAAAAGACCCTGATGCTGGGAAAGATTGACAGTGAAGCAGCATCCTCTGGAGCAGCAGAGGATGAGATGGTTGGATGGCATCACTGACTCAGTGGACATGAAACTGAGCAAACTCCAGGAGACGGTGAAGGACAGGGAAGCCTGGCATGCTGCAGTCCATGGGGTCACAAAGAGTTGGGTATGACTTAGTGACTGAACAACAAACTTGGAAATAAAGCATTCCAAATATTTACAACAAAGAGAATTCAAGCCAAGTAATGAGTTATTTCTGAAGATCGAGGTGCTAGGAAATGGACTGAGATGGTGGGGAAACCAAGAAATGAGCAGTATCGGGGGTACATTACTGCCGCTAGGTTGGGGAGACAGAGTAGCAAACAGCGTCTTAGGAAGCCCAGGGTGAGGGCCCTGGAGAGGCAGAAATGAGGCCGGCCTACCTGAGTCAGGGGAGCTTCCTGAAACAAAGAGCAAGCAGGAAGAGTACCCAGGTTGTCCCACCCTTCGGCCCCTCACCAGGCCTTTCACTGGCCAAAAAGCAGCTAAGAGCTAGAAATGAGGAGCCAGGGAAACGCAGCCTGTGAGTTCAAGGGTGAGCTCCCTGTAGTACCCTGAAAGTGAAAGTTAAGTCGCTTAGTCGTGTCTGACTCTTTGCGACCCCGTGGACTGTAGCCCACCAGGCTCCTCCGTCCATGGGATTCTCCAGGCAAGAGTACTGGAGTGGGGTGCCATTTCCCTCTCCCTGTAGTACCTTGAGTGGAACAAAAGGGTAAAGACCAAAATTGGGAGGCGACATCGGGCAAGGGCTTCATTCCAGGGCCTGGCTGTCTAAGCAGTGCTGCTGTGAGCTTTCCTGACTGTCTCCCACGGCACAGGTTTAAGGTTCTCTGGTGCATGTCCAGGAGTCACTGGGTGTACAGACCTTAGATTTTACTGGAAAAAACTAAAGCTTTTGTATGTGCCGATTCAGCTACAGTGAAAGTCATTGTTCAGAGTTCCTAACAATATATAGTTTGAGGATCCTTCATTCGCTCCTCTGACCTCCTTTGTCCACCTCCTCTGTTCCTGGAGGCTGACCTGAATGGACTTCATCTCATAGGTGCTCCGGTCTCTGGTTAGGGCCCACCAGTAGAGAGCACTGGCTAGAGAGCTGAGAGACGGTGATTCCTCCCCTGGCCCCCCAGGGGAGAGTAACAGCCTCTTCCCTTGGTCCTGCACTAACCACTGTGCTTCCTCTACACGCCACCAACACCCCAAGGGAAATCCTTTGGCAAAGAAACCCTCCTCGTGGACCAAGGGAGCCATTTGTCTTCTGTTGGGACTCACTGATAGTCAGGTAGTTTTTTAATCTTAACAGCTGCCCACTTGGTGCTTCTATAATCTTATTTAACTTCTGTCCATGATTTTCAGTTAACCACCTTTACTGGTTAACTCTACGTGAACTCTGTTTATGCCTTACTATCAAGGATATTTTCTCTTACTGACTTATGGGAGTTCATTATATGATCAAAACGCTAGTCTTTTTTAGTTTATATGATGTGAATATTTTTTTCCAGTTTATAGTCTTTTTCTTGGATACTTACCCCCTCTTAATTTTTAACTGGAGTATAATTGCTTCACAATGTTGTCAGTTTCTGCCATACAACAGAGTGGATCAACTATATACATATATCTCCTCCCCTTTGAATCTCCCTATACCCCCCATCCTATCTAGGTCTTAATTCTAGGTCTTAATTCTTTATAGTAAATTATTCAACATTCTTGTGTGCTTTTTACATGCCACAGAATTCCTTCTATCTTATCCCCAAGTCAAAACAACTTTAGAAAGGCAACATAGAATAAGCTGCCTCTTATATCTACATCTTTATATCAGCAGTTGGTAGATATTTTGCCCATTATACAGTCTATACTCAAATTTCTTCCCATATGAATAACCTTGTTATAGACTTGTGTACTGAAGCATTCATTCTGTCCCATCCACATCTGCTATAAGGCAGCTGTCATTTTAAACTCCTGTGTACTTGAGTCTGTTCTGGGTCCTCGCATGTTGTCTAAACCCTCCCACCAAGTCCTCTCATAGGATCCTAGTTAAAGTGCCTATGTGATGCTCTAGCATCTGAGGCATCCTTGAACTGGCTTTGCTGACTGTATCATCCCTTTGCAATTAGTTACCTTCTTTCCATTTGCAACATGTCTGAGTGCCAGTTTTATGACCAGTACAGATAAATCTTGCACCTGGCAATGGGCTGTTGGACTGTTGACTGTATGTGTGGAGAGCTAGGATAGCAAGTCTGATCAGATGTGGGGTTTTCTTGGGGCTGTTGTAGCTTTCACTGCTTCCAGTATCTCCAGTAGAGTCTGTTCCTGCCCTATGTTTACACTGCTAGTCCAAAGTAGCTACAGTTATGTCTGACTCTTTGCGACCCTACGGACTACAGCCCACCAGGCTCCTCTCCTCCAGGGAGAAATACTGGAGTGGGCTCTTGTGCCCTCCTACAGGGGATCTTCCCAGCCCAGGAATCACTCATTTCTCTGGAGTTCTCCTACATTGCAGGCAGGTTCTTTACCCACTGCCCGACCCGGGAAGCCAGAGGCTTACAGTGTCAGAGACTTTTCCTGTGTTCTCACTCATCCTCAGCTTTCAGCTGTTCTGGGCCACAGAAAGGGTCTGTCTCCATGACCTTGTCCTGCCCGGCAGTGACCTTTGTGCTTATTGCCCTTGCTAGGCTTGCGGTGTGGGCAGAGGTGTCTTCTATTCTTGTCCAGTGTTCATCTCAGTCTCACTGGGTTCCTGAGCCTCTGGAACGGGGGTTTCTGAGCAGCTCTGCCCCATCCCCATGGCAGCCACGTGCCCTCTGGTCTTAGCAGGAAAGTACCTTCTGCCTTGTTCCAGCAGCAGCATACCTCTACAGGCGTAGGAGTTGTGGCGGGGCTCCAGGTATTCCTCTTCTAGGAGCTGTGACCCTTACCTTTCATCCTAGAAATGGGAGCAGAAATGCCTTCCCTCCTACAAAAGCATATGGGTTTGACTTCTCTTCCTTCAGAAGCTTTGGTCTTGGCCAGGCTCAGCCGGGGAGTATTTCCCACTCCTTTTCCCATGGCGTAAGGCTTTAGTGCCTTCTGAGAGGAGGTCCCCTGTTTGTACTTGTATCCAACAGCATCCAGTATTACCTCACAAGCCTGTCCCACCAAGCAGAGCTCTGGTCTCTGCCCCAGTCTTTCTCATAAATAGCCGGTGGGGATCCTAGGTAAAGAGCCTGAGCAAGTGAACTTCTGTGTCTTGGGACCCCATGCTTGAGCCCATGCTTGGCCTTGAAGTCCCTAATGTTCTCCCTGACTTTCTTTACCTGCCTCTATTTTAATAACTCCTGGCATGCTGTGGTGGTCTGATTCCTAAGTCATGTCCAACTCTTGTGACCCCATGGACTGACCCCACCAGGCTTCTCTATTCATGGGATTTCCCAGGCAAGAATATTGGAGTGGGTTGCCATTTCCTTCAGAGGATTTTCCTGACCCAGGAATTTGAACTCTAGTCTCCTGCATTGCAGGCAGATTCTTTAATGACTGAGCTGTGAGTTATATAGCCTGGCTGGGTATATACCAATAATGCTCTCATATGGGGGATCAGAATCACCTGGGGAATTTGAAAATACAAAATCCAGACTCCTTCCTGCTTCAGTGAGCCTGGGGCCTCTGTGCTTGGCTAGCATTCCAGGGGATTCCAACACTGAGTCTGGGAATCTCTGTACTCTAGCATCGTGATTACTAAGACTTATCTGATATGAATGGAGATGACAGAGGTCAGAGGGGATGTACTTGTTCAGACAATTTCTCCACCATTTGAGAGAGGGGCAGTAGTGATCAACAGGATTGAGAAACTGGCTGATTGCCAGAATAGCACTGAGGAGAAACGGGAGCTCAGTTCAGCAAAATAGAGACTTTGGTTGTAGAGGACGAGAACTCCTTTAAATGATGCCAAAGTGCACATGGAGCTGAGAACTGGGCCCAGTAGGCTATCAGGACAGCAGAGTTATAGGGATGTTACGTTCTCACCCTGGCAAGCCTCATACACCAACAGTGGACTCTGATAGTGCAGGATCCTGGTCCAGGGACCTCTGGACAGAGGCATTTCAGGCCCTTGAACCACCCAGTCCCGAAGAACCCTCTCAGCCCCTCCCTTTTCTCACCTGAGACATATCTCACGCTGCTATTTGCTCCCTGTAAGAGGTGTAAAGTATCCCTCACAGCTTCTAGGACAATTATGGGTGTCAAGTTCAGCATGGCCCAAGAGGGGAAGTCTGTTCTTGTGACATGAACAGGATTAATCCCTGAAGGATACATAGGACCTGGTGACTGTCAGTAGGAGCTTTAAGACTTATAAATAACTTGAAGGTGCTGGAGCAGGGGTGCAGAACACGAGGCTGGATGATAGTTTCTGGGGTGCTCTCAGTGGACTAATATCTTGACAAAGACGTATGGAACCAGTCTTAAAATGCTGTTGGTATGGTTATCAGAAGCTTTGGCAAGGGAGGGGTTAAGAAAAGGTGGCATATAATATCAGTCCTCAAACTGGCTGTGTATTCACATCTCTGTAAGATATTTAAAAAAAAAAAATCTTGACCTTTAAACTTCCTATAATCTTTAAACTTCAGGAGACAAGACCCAAGCATCAGGATATTTAGAACTCCTCAGGTGACTTTAACTTCAGCCAAGTTTGAGGGCCATTGACATGCTGCAAAAGAAGAGATGAGATGGCAATGACTTCGGGAAAGTCTTAAGGATCAGAAGTGGGCTTTTAAAAAGACCTTTATTACATCACCAGAGAAACCAGGATGGTCCCCAGGATGCTTCTTAAGACAAGGAGGATACTAATGATGGGAGGTACCAGTGTCACTGAAAAATGGGAGTGGCTGCCATCTATAGGCCATGGTTGACATGAGTCTCTGGTACCGTTCAGTGGTTATTTCCCTAGTCCTTGGTGCTTCAATATAAACATATGCTTGGGAAGATCCTTGTGGTGTTTTTCTATCCTTGGAAGAAGTTGAGAGATGTAGTAAGCAGCTGGTCTGGATGGCTTGGATATCGAGCCGTGTGCTGTTTGTTCTCCAGGATGCCACAGAGATCATTTTTTTCTCTAGACATAAAGGAGAGTGTTAATGAGGGCACCAGACACTGTGAGCCCTTTGTGAGGGATCCTCTGCGGGCTGAAGTGGACAGCTGTGGATATATAGAGCTGGGCTCCCTGATATCCATGGGGTTGGTACGATTCAGAAAAGCAGAGGCTGGCTACAGTCCTTAACTACATCCCCATTGCCTCTGAGGGTTCCCATAAAGAGCCACAAAGCCAGAGTGGTGAGCAGAAACCCCAAACCACAGGGCTGCTAGACCGTGATCCATGGAGTGGGGATGGATGACCACCAAAAGGGTCACCTGACTTGCCCACCCAAAGGGGATCAAGCGTGGATGAGGGGGATGTTGACACTTGATGCCCAGTGAAAAGCCAATGTCTTTTGCTCACTTATTAAACCTGAGTCAGTACAGGCCAAGACCCCCTGAGGAAGGAACCCACAATATCATGACCAGTACACCAAGTCCCTCCCCCAAAGCGTCTATGGACAGTTACGTAAAGTGGGTAACTCCACTCTATGGAAAGGAAACTGCTCAAATCAATCAGGAGTCATTGGACACAGGGTCAGATAAGTTACTGATGAAGAACCCAAAACACTCATTACAACTTTGCTATTAAAGATATGTGGAAGGTTAAGTCCACCCGAAGTTGGCCTTATTATTGGCTCAGTGGGTCTCTGGATCCACTCCGTGGTCATTTTCCATCACACTAAAGGCTTGAGAGGATTGACCTTCTTGGCAATTGGTAGAGGCCTCATGACACTTCTTGATTTGTGGACTAAGTCAAAAGGGTAGAGAAGTCTTTCAGGTGACTGACTGTGAAATCAGTGGAAAAGTGGTGGCTCACGGGGTAAAGCATCTGCCTGTAATGCAGGAGACCCAGGTTCGATCCCTTGGTTGAGAAGATCCCCTGGAGAAGAGCATGACACCCCGTTCCAGTATTCTTGCCTGGAAAATCCCATGGACTGTAGCCTACCAGGCTCCTCAGTCCATGGGATCACAAAGAGTCGAACACGACTGAGCGACTTCACTTTCACTTTCAGAATTTATCCTATGCAGAATAGAAGATACCACTGTTACCCCAAAGTCTTAAAGGATGTGGGAATCATGGTTTCTGTCAACCATCTCCCCATTCAGTGGGTGTGTGACCTGTGGTAACCAGATGGGTTCAGTGATCATCCACCACTAGTCTGACAACAGGACCCACAGGAACACAGTCTACTGTGGTAGGCGGCACAGTCCTGGCCTGACAAACCCGAAGTATGGCCTCTTGTCCAGAGCTGGTGTATCAGTTTTTGATGCCTGACACCTTACTCTCTTCAACTGCATGCATCAGTTCAGTTCAGCCGCTCAGTCGTGTCTGACTCTTTGCAACCCATGAATTGCAGTACCCCAGGCCTCCCTGTCCATCAACTCCCAGAGTTCACTCAAACTCATGTCCATCAAGTCAGTGATGCCATCCAGCCATCTCATCCTCTGTCGTCCCCTCCTCCTCCTGCCCCCAATCTTTCCCAGCATCAAATGAGTCAACTCTTCACATGAGGTGGCCAAAGTACTGGAGTTTCAGCTTTAACATCATTCCTTCCAAAGAAATCCCAGGGCTGATCTCCTTTAGAATGGATTACTTGGATTTCCTGCAGTCCAAGGGACTCTCAGGAGTCTTCTCCAACACCACAGTTCAAAAGCANTCGAGGTGCTAGGAAATGGACTGAGATGGTGGGGAAACCAAGAAATGAGCAGTTTCGGGGGTACATTACTGCTGCTAGGTTGGGGAGACAGAGTAGCAAACAGCGTCTTAGGAAGCCCAGGGTGAGGGCCCTGGAGAGGCAGAAATGAGGCCGGCCTACCTGAGTCAAGGGAGCTTCCTGAAACAAAGAGCAAGCAGGAAGAGTACCCAGGTTCTCCCACCCTTCGGCCCCTCACCAGGCCTTTCACTGGCCAAAAAGCAGCTAAGAGCTAGAAATGAGGAGCCAGGAAAACGCAGCCTGTGAGTTCAAGGGTGAGCTCCCTGTAGTACCCTGAAAGTGAAAGTTAAGTCGCTTAATCGTGTCTGACTCTTTGCGACCCCGTGGACTGTAGCCCACCAGGCTCCTCTGTCCATGGGATTCTCCAGGCAAGAGTACTGGAGTGGGGTGCCATTTCCCTCTCCCTGTAGTACCTTGAGTGGAACAAAAGGGTAAAGACCAAAATTGGGAGGCGACATCGGGCAAGGGCTTCATTCCAGGGCCTGGCTGTCTAAGCAGTGCTGCTGTGAGCTTTCCTGACTGTCTCCCATGGCACAGGTTTAAGGTTCTCTGGTGCATGTCCAGGAGTCACTGGGTGTACAGACCTTAGATTTTACTGGAAAAAACTAAAGCTTTTGTATGTGCCGATTCAGCTACAGTGAAAGTCATTGTTCAGAGTTCCTAACAATATATAGTTTGAGGATCCTTCATTCGCTCCTCTGACCTCCTTTGTCCACCTCCTCTGTTCCTGGAGGCTGACCTGAATGGACTTCATCTCATAGGTGCTCCGGTCTCTGGTTAGGGCCCACCAGTAGAGAGCACTGGCTAGAGAGCTGAGAGACGGTGATTCCTCCCCTGGCCCCCCAGGGGAGAGTAACAGCCTCTCCCCTTGGTCCTGCACTAACCACTGTGCTTCCTCTACACGCCACCAACACCCCAAGGGAATCCTTTGGCAAAGAAACCCTCCTCGTGGACCAAGGGAGCCATTTGTCTTCTGTTGGGACTCACTGATAGTCAGGTAGTCTTTTATCTTAACAGCTGCCCACCTGGTGCTTCTATAATCTTGTTTAACTTCTGTCCATGATTTTCAGTTAACCGCCTTTACTGATTAACTCTCTTGAACTCTGTTTATGGCTTACTATCAAGGATATTTTCTCTTACTGACTTACGGGAGTTCATTATATGATCAAAAACGCTAGTCTTTTTTAGTTTATATGATGTGAATATTTTCTTCCAGTTTATAGTTTTTTTCTTGGATACTTACCCCTCTTAATTTTTAACTGGAGTATAATTGCTTCAGTGTTATTTTCTTCCACACAACAGAGTGGATCAACTATATACATATATCTCCTCCCCTTTGAATCTCCCTATACCCCCATCCTATCTAGGTCTTAATTCTAGGTCTTAATTCTTTATAGTAAATCATTCAACATTCTTGTGTGCTTTTTACATGCCACAGAATTCCTTCTATCTTATCCCGACGTCAAAACAACTTTAGAAAGACAACATAGAATAAGCTGCCTCTTATATCTACATCTTTATATCAGCAGTTGGTAGATATTTTGCCCATTATACAGTCTATACTCAAATTTCTTCCCATATGAATAACCTTGTTATAGACTTGTGTACTGAAGCATTCATTCTGTCCCATCCACATCTGCTATAAGGCAGCTGTCATTTTAAACTCCTGTGTACTCGAGTCTGTTCTGGGTCCTCGCATGTTGTCTAAACCCTCCCACCAAGTCCTCTCATAGGATCCTAGTTAAAGTGCCTATGTGATGCTCTAGCATCTGAGGCATCCTTGAACTGGCTTTGCTGACTGTATCATCCCTTTGCAATTAGTTACCTTCTTTCCATTTGCAACATGTCTGAGTGCCAGTTTTATGACCAGTACAGATAAATCTTGCACCTGGCAATGGGCTGTTGGACTGTTGACTGTATGTGTGGAGAGCTAGGATAGCAAGTCTGATCAGATGTGGGGTTTTCTTGGGGCTGTTGTAGCTTTCACTGCTTCCAGTATCTCCAGTAGAGTCTGTTCCTGCCCTATGTTTACACTGCTAGTCCAAAGTAGCTACAGTTATGTCTGACTCTTTGCGACCCTACGGACTACAGCCCACCAGGCTCCTCTCCTCCAGGGAGAAATACTGGAGTGGGCTCTTGTGCCCTCCTACAGGGGATCTTCCCAGCCCAGGAATCACTCATTTCTCTGGAGTTCTCCTACATTGCAGGCAGGTTCTTTACCCACTGCCCGACCCGGGAAGCCAGAGGCTTACAGTGTCAGAGACTTTTCCTGTGTTCTCACTCATCCTCAGCTTTCAGCTGTTCTGGGCCACAGAAAGGGTCTGTCTCCATGACCTTGTCCTGCCCGGCAGTGACCTTTGTGCTTATTGCCCTTGCTAGGCTTGCGGTGTGGGCAGAGGTGTCTTCTATTCTTGTCCAGTGTTCATCTCAGTCTCACTGGGTTCCTGAGCCTCTGGAACGGGGGTTTCTGAGCAGCTCTGCCCCATCCCCATGGCAGCCACGTGCCCTCTGGTCTTAGCAGGAAAGTACCTTCTGCCTTGTTCCAGCAGCAGCATACCTCTACAGGCGTAGGAGTTGTGGCGGGGCTCCAGGTATTCCTCTTCTAGGAGCTGTGACCCTTACCTTTCATCCTAGAAATGGGAGCAGAAATGCCTTCCCTCCTACAAAAGCATATGGGTTTGACTTCTCTTCCTTCAGAAGCTTTGGTCTTGGCCAGGCTCAGCCGGGGAGTATTTCCCACTCCTTTTCCCATGGCGTAAGGCTTTAGTGCCTTCTGAGAGGAGGTCCCCTGTTTGTACTTGTATCCAACAGCATCCAGTATTACCTCACAAGCCTGTCCCACCAAGCAGAGCTCTGGTCTCTGCCCCAGTCTTTCTCATAAATAGCCGGTGGGGATCCTAGGTAAAGAGCCTGAGCAAGTGAACTTCTGTGTCTTGGGACCCCATGCTTGAGCCCATGCTTGGCCTTGAAGTCCCTAATGTTCTCCCTGACTTTCTTTACCTGCCTCTATTTTAATAACTCCTGGCATGCTGTGGTGGTCTGATTCCTAAGTCATGTCCAACTCTTGTGACCCCATGGACTGACCCCACCAGGCTTCTCTATTCATGGGATTTCCCAGGCAAGAATATTGGAGTGGGTTGCCATTTCCTTCAGAGGATTTTCCTGACCCAGGAATTTGAACTCTAGTCTCCTGCATTGCAGGCAGATTCTTTAATGACTGAGCTGTGAGTTATATAGCCTGGCTGGGTATATACCAATAATGCTCTCATATGGGGGATCAGAATCACCTGGGGAACTTGAAAATACAAAATCCAGACTCCTTCCTGCTTCAGTGAGCCTGGGGCCTCTGTGCTTGGCTAGCATTCCAGGGGATTCCAACACTGAGTCTGGGAATCTCTGTACTCTAGCATCGTGATTACTAAGACTTATCTGATATGAATGGAGATGACAGAGGTCAGAGGGGATGTACTTGTTCAGACAATTTCTCCACCATTTGAGAGAGGGGCAGTAGTGATCAACAGGATTGAGAAACTGGCTGATTGCCAGAATAGCACTGAGGAGAAACGGGAGCTCAGTTCAGCAAAATAGAGACTTTGGTTGTAGAGGACGAGAACTCCTTTAAATGATGCCAAAGTGCACATGGAGCTGAGAACTGGGCCCAGTAGGCTATCAGGACAGCAGAGTTATAGGGATGTTACGTTCTCACCCTGGCAAGCCTCATACACCAACAGTGGACTCTGATAGTGCAGGATCCTGGTCCAGGGACCTCTGGACAGAGGCATTTCAGGCCCTTGAACCACCCAGTCCCGAAGAACCCTCTCAGCCCCTCCCTTTTCTCACCTGAGACATATCTCACGCTGCTATTTGCTCCCTGTAAGAGGTGTAAAGTATCCCTCACAGCTTCTAGGACAATTATGGGTGTCAAGTTCAGCATGGCCCAAGAGGGGAAGTCTGTTCTTGTGACATGAACAGGATTAATCCCTGAAGGATACATAGGACCTGGTGACTGTCAGTAGGAGCTTTAAGACTTATAAATAACTTGAAGGTGCTGGAGCAGGGGTGCAGAACACGAGGCTGGATGATAGTTTCTGGGGTGCTCTCAGTGGACTAATATCTTGACAAAGACGTATGGAACCAGTCTTAAAATGCTGTTGGTATGGTTATCAGAAGCTTTGGCAAGGGAGGGGTTAAGAAAAGGTGGCATATAATATCAGTCCTCAAACTGGCTGTGTATTCACATCTCTGTAAGATATTTAAAAAAAAAAAATCTTGACCTTTAAACTTCCTATAATCTTTAAACTTCAGGAGACAAGACCCAAGCATCAGGATATTTAGAACTCCTCAGGTGACTTTAACTTCAGCCAAGTTTGAGGGCCATTGACATGCTGCAAAAGAAGAGATGAGATGGCAATGACTTCGGGAAAGTCTTAAGGATCAGAAGTGGGCTTTTAAAAAGACCTTTATTACATCACCAGAGAAACCAGGATGGTCCCCAGGATGCTTCTTAAGACAAGGAGGATACTAATGATGGGAGGTACCAGTGTCACTGAAAAATGGGAGTGGCTGCCATCTATAGGCCATGGTTGACATGAGTCTCTGGTACCGTTCAGTGGTTATTTCCCTAGTCCTTGGTGCTTCAATATAAACATATGCTTGGGAAGATCCTTGTGGTGTTTTTCTATCCTTGGAAGAAGTTGAGAGATGTAGTAAGCAGCTGGTCTGGATGGCTTGGATATCGAGCCGTGTGCTGTTTGTTCTCCAGGATGCCACAGAGATCATTTTTTTCTCTAGACATAAAGGAGAGTGTTAATGAGGGCACCAGACACTGTGAGCCCTTTGTGAGGGATCCTCTGCGGGCTGAAGTGGACAGCTGTGGATATATAGAGCTGGGCTCCCTGATATCCATGGGGTTGGTACGATTCAGAAAAGCAGAGGCTGGCTACAGTCCTTAACTACATCCCCATTGCCTCTGAGGGTTCCCATAAAGAGCCACAAAGCCAGAGTGGTGAGCAGAAACCCCAAACCACAGGGCTGCTAGACCGTGATCCATGGAGTGGGGATGGATGACCACCAAAAGGGTCACCTGACTTGCCCACCCAAAGGGGATCAAGCGTGGATGAGGGGGATGTTGACACTTGATGCCCAGTGAAAAGCCAATGTCTTTTGCTCACTTATTAAACCTGAGTCAGTACAGGCCAAGACCCCCTGAGGAAGGAACCCACAATATCATGACCAGTACACCAAGTCCCTCCCCCAAAGCGTCTATGGACAGTTATGTAAAGTGGGTAACTCCACTCTATGGAAAGGAAACTGCTCAAATCAATCAGGAGTCATTGGACACAGGGTCAGATAAGTTACTGATGAAGAACCCAAAACACTCATTACAACTTTGCTATTAAAGATATGTGGAAGGTTAAGTCCACCCGAAGTTGGCCTTATTATTGGCTCAGTGGGTCTCTGGATCCACTCCGTGGTCATTTTCCATCACACTAAAGGCTTGAGAGGATTGACCTTCTTGGCAATTGGTAGAGGCCTCATGACACTTCTTGATTTGTGGACTAAGTCAAAAGGGTAGAGAAGTCTTTCAGGTGACTGACTGTGAAATCAGTGGAAAAGTGGTGGCTCACGGGGTAAAGCATCTGCCTGTAATGCAGGAGACCCAGGTTCGATCCCTTGGTTGAGAAGATCCCCTGGAGAAGAGCATGACACCCCGTTCCAGTATTCTTGCCTGGAAAATCCCATGGACTGTAGCCTACCAGGCTCCTCAGTCCATGGGATCACAAAGAGTCGAACACGACTGAGCGACTTCACTTTCACTTTCAGAATTTATACTATGCAGAATAGAAGATACCACTGTTACCCCAAAGTCTTAAAGGATGTGGGAATCATGGTTTCTGTCAACCATCTCCCCATTCAGTGGGTGTGTGACCTGTGGTAACCAGATGGGTTCAGTGATCATCCACCACTAGTCTGACAACAGGACCCACAGGAACACAGTCTACTGTGGTAGGCGGCACAGTCCTGGCCTGACAAACCCGAAGTATGGCCTCTTGTCCAGAGCTGGTGTATCAGTTTTTGATGCCTGACACCTTACTCTCTTCAACTGCATGCATCAGTTCAGTTCAGCCGCTCAGTCGTGTCTGACTCTTTGCAACCCATGAATTGCAGTACCCCAGGCCTCCCTGTCCATCAACTCCCAGAGTTCACTCAAACTCATGTCCATCGAGTCAGTGATGCCATCCAGCCATCTCATCCTCTGTCGTCCCCTCCTCCTGCCCCCAATCTTTCCCAGCATCAAATGAGTCAACTCTTCACATGAGGTGGCCAAAGTACTGGAGTTTCAGCTTTAACATCATTCCTTCCAAAGAAATCCCAGGGCTGATCTCCTTTAGAATGGATT
>SJYW01014413.1:724886-745781 GCA_006410735.1 Raphicerus campestris
AGCTTATGTTTCTTCCAGTCCAGCATTTCTCATGATGTACTCTGCATAGAAGTTAAATAAGCAAGGTGACAATATATAGCCTTGACATACTCCTTTTCCTATTTGGAACCAGTCTGTTGTTCCATGTCCAGTTCTAACTAGCTTCCTGACCTGCATATAGGTTTCTCAGGCAGGTCAGGTGGTCTGGTATTCCCATCTCTTTCAGAATTTTCCAGTTTATTGTGATCCACACAGCCAAAGGCTTTGGCAAAGTCAATAAAGCAGAAGTAGATGTTTTTCTGGAACTCTCTTGCTTTTTCCATGATCCAGCAGATGTTGGAAATTTGATCTCTGGTTCCTCTGCCTTTTCTAAAACCAGCCTGAACATCAGGAAGTTCATGATTCACGTATTGCTGAAGCCTGGCTTCGAGAATTATTACTTTAGTAGCGTGTGAGATGAGTGCAGTTGTGTGGTAGTTTGAGCAGTCTTTGGCATTGCCTTTCTTTCGGATTGGAATGAAAACTGACCTTTTCCAGTCCTGTGGCCACTGCTGAGTTTTCCAAATTTGCTGGCATATTGAGTGCAGCACTTTCACAGCATCATCTTTCAGGGTTTGAAATAGCTCAACTAGAATTCCATCACCTCCACTAGCTTTGTTTGTAGTGATGCTTTCTAAGGCCTACTTGACTTCACATTCCAGGGTGTCTGGCTCTAGATGAGTGATCACACCATCGTGATTATCTGGGTCATGATCTTTTTTGTACAGTTCTTCTGTGTATTCTTGCCACCTCTTAATATCTTCTGCTTCTGTTAGGTCCATACCATTTCTGTCCTTTATCAAGCCCACCTTTGCATGAAATGTTCTGCTTAATGCCACTAACAGGTAGCATCTAAGGCTATGTAGTGTGAGAGCGGAGGTGGGCGTGGCCACTTCTACCTCTCCAGTTCAGTATCTGTTTTGGAACTTGTGCTCCCTCTTGCTACAACGTTAGATGGTCTGGTTTTTAAACAGAGGAAGGTAAAGTGATGTTCCCATAAAAGGACACAAGAGTTTCACCAAACATAGGATACTACCAGACTCTCTAGGACCGACTAACAGGTGAAAAATTTAATGATATGACTGACTCTAGCCATTATGAAGAACGAGGGCTGCTGCTACATAATGGGAGCATGTGTGGGCCTCAGTAGGCCCTGTTTGCTACTTCCTGCCTGGTGATAGCAGGAATTTCAGATTCAATAATCTGGTAAGAGATTGGTAAGCCAGGTGAAGACTAAGGACTGCTCAGAGATGAATGTCTGAGTTACCCACTCTGGGAAAATCTAGATCACACAAGTGGAGTCTAGAATGGGCAGTAGAGGAATGCAATAGCAGCAATGACCCTTTGCAGGTTGGATCTTCCCAAAGAAGGGCTGATATATAATTGGGGGTATAAGGTAATTATCAGGGATCAACATCTAGGAGGAAAGACTGGGCAGATGAAGTCAGACTGGGAAAGCAGGCCAGAGAAAGCTTTAGCCAAAGAAAGCTTCAGCCAACTCAATGGGCATGCTCACACCAGAGTTCCTCATCAATGCCCCAACTTGGGTCAGAAACAGCCATGACCCAGCACTTCACTCCATCACAGTTCTTCCCCAGGGAGAACTTCACCTTGACCAGGAAGACTCTGACTAACTGGTGAAGAAGCTGGTGAACTGGCATGTTCTAACTGCTGACTTAGTGGAAACAAATCTGTCTGCTGGGCTGGCTGTGCCAGATGGCTGAGCAGAGGAGGGGGTAAGGTGTGGGGAAGAATGAGGACAACACAGGACATGCAGCAGCCTCGGCACTGTCTGTCGTGCTCCCACGGCTCCCTTCCTGCTTGGCGGGTGAGGTCCCCTCTCTCCTAAACTGCCTAGCTAGTCCAGTGATGGCCACCTATATTTCCCTTGCTCTGGTCTCAAACCAGACCCTTGCTGGAATTGTTTCCTAGTAGGTGAAATATAAACTATTTCACCTACTATCTCTACTTGAAGTCTGGGTGATCTCACTCACCTCTCCAGTTCATCCCATTCTTTGGTATGACCTGTGATCTCCAATGACTGATCATCTCAGAGGAGCATCCCTCTTCCCATTCCAGCATGGGTCCACCACAGTGCCCGGTGTCGGCAGAATATCTGGGCTCAACTATATCAGGCAATCCTGATCANGTTAGTAGAATTTTAAAGGCTGACTCCATTAGCCCATCCTGCTCACTGGGGGAAATTGAGCTGGTAGGTGGCCTGGATGACTTTTAATAGTAGGAATAAGGATACCCATCCTCATTCAAGGAACACAAAAAGTTGAGCAGCTATCAACTCAGGCACCCTGATGTCGGGGGAGGCTGAAGTAAGCCCTGAAAATGAATTACAAGCACAGTCAACAACATTAATAAATCTTACAGTGAAGGATTTGCCTGAGTCTTGTAGCACAGAAAATAATTTTAGAAAATGATCAATGTATTCTCTTGTCAAAAAGTGAGACATTTTGTGCCTTCTGATCAAAGTTAATGGCATGGCAGTTCTGGATTCAGATGTGCGCCATTCTAACATTCACTTGGCCAGAGTCCAATGCCTCTAATGCTGGGTAGTTTTCTGTAGTCTGGAGAGAGAAATTGCTGCTGCCTCAGCCACTGCTTGAAAGCGAGGGATCTGCGAGGACTGTAGGGGGGCATCAGGTTGCTCACAGCCTTGCCTTATGGTGACTCCCTCTGGGAACATGAGGGCACTGGGGACCCTCTGAATGCACTTCAGATGACTGGGGTGAGGGGCACAGTCCGTAGTCCTTGGGGCAGCTCTGGCAGTGGGAGGAAGGACCTGGTGGACAAACCATTCCTTCTTGGAGGGATTTGAGGGGAAATACCTTCCTTGTCCTCTTGAAAGACCTCCAGAGAAATCAGCTGGTCAGAGAACTATGGCCAACTCCAATGCACTCTTGTTGTGTTTACCATCCCTCTTTCCCTTTCCCCATTTTTATTGATATTTTACTTTATTACAATACAGTGTCAGAACCTGTGGGAAAAAATATTTGCTGCACCCCAGAATAGCTGGCCTGAAACAGTCCCCTGTTAACTATTCTTGCCAAAATACAGGCTTGAACCCCAAGTGTCTAGATCTAACTTTCAATTTATAGAAGATAGGGACAGAAGAACATGACAAATGATACCATGGGAATAAAATCTGCAAATCTAGGTTCTAGATCATCTGCCTTGTAAATGGTTCCAATTTCAAGGGACTACTCAAAGAAATGGGATGGGCTTGAATTTGGATCCTAATAGAAAATGGAGGCTTCAAATGTAGTCATAAACTCTATTTCTTGATGAGTGGTTTTTACATGTAGATGTTTACTGAATTAATCTTTATGCTATAAATATTCATAAAATTAAATGACTAAAGCAGGTAAAAAATGAGGGTGAACAAAATCAGATGAGACAATAATTGGGTTTTTAGTTAGGATTCTACCTAAGGCTTCGATTCTACCTAAGGCTTCTATGCCTGAGGGAATTCAGATACAGAATTTAGAATTGTGACTTGTTAAAGGAGTGAGAACAGAGATCTCAAGAATAATTTGAGGTCCCCAGAAGTGATCAGCTCAAATGATGGTGCCTCTTACTAAAATAAAGGGAAGATAACTGAGTGTTTCTCTTGGGCCTTGAGATTGCTGTGGGTCACTCACGTAGACACGGGCACTGGCAGTTATGCTGGACAGAAACCTGGTGGAGGAGANGGAGGTTCTATGACTGCAGACCCTGAAGGAGCTGGTGAACTGCAGATTCCAGTTCCAGGCTTGGTAATGGAAATGGTTCTGTTAGCCAGGCTGGGTCACCATCATTCAGGCAGAGGGGAGATGACGTCATGTGAAAGGCCTGAGATGGATGCTGATCACATCAGCAGCCTTGGGCGTGTGCTTGTTCTTGCCCCATCGCCTACCTTTCTGCTGATGGCATGGCCTGCTCTCCCTGAGGCTACCAAGGCAGTCCCCTTATTAGATGGCAGCCTCATGCTTCCCGTCTCTCCACAAAGTCAGTGTATCTGATCTTCTCTAACCCATCCTGTTCTTTGGCATGACCTTGGATTGTGTCAAGATTACTGATTTCTCCTCCCCCGGTAATCCTATTCCTGCTCCAGGATGGGTATACTTCCAAGCCCAGAGTTAGTAGAATTTTAAAGGCTGACTCCATTAGCCCATCCTGCTCACTGGGGGAAATTGAGCTGGTAGGTGGCCTGGATGACTTTTAATAGTAGGAATAAGGATACCCATCCTCATTCAAGGAACACAAAAAGTTGAGCAGCTATCATCTCAGGCACCCTGATGTCAGGGGAGGCTGAAGTAAGCCCTGAAAATGAATTACAAGCACAGTCAACAACATTAATAAATCTTACAGTGAAGGATTTGCCTGAGTCTTGTAGCACAGAAAATAATTTTAGAAAATGATCAATGTATTCTCTTGTCAAAAAGTGAGACATTTTGTGCCTTCTGATCAAAGTTAATGGCATGGCAGTTCTGGATTCAGATGTGTGCCATTCTAACATTCACTTGGCCAGAGTCCAATGCCTCTGATGCTGGGTAGTACCTTTCTGTAGTCTGGAGAGAGAAATTGCTGCTGCCTCAGCCACTGCTTGAAAGCGAGGGATCTGCGAGGACTGTAGTGGGGCATCAGGTTGCTCACAGCCTTGCCTTATGGTGACTCCCTCTGGGAACATGAGGGCACTGGGGACCCTCTGAATGCACTTCAGATGACTGGGGTGAGGGGCGCAGTCTGTAGTCCTTGGGGCAGCTCTGGCAGTGGGAGGAAGGACCTGGTGGACAAACCATTCCTTCTTGGAGGGATTTGAGGGGAAATACCTTCCTTGTCCTCTTGAAAGACCTCCAGAGAAATCAGCTGGTCAGAGAACTATGGCCAACTCCAATGCACTCTTGTTGTGTTTACCATCCCTCTTTCCCTTTCCCCATTTTTATTGATATTTTACTTTATTACAATACAGTGTCAGAACCTGTGGGAAAAAATATTTGCTGCACCCCAGAATAGCTGACCTGAAACAGTCCCCTGTTAACTATTCTTGCCAAAATACAGGCTTGAACCCCAAGTGTCTAGATCTAACTTTCAATTTATAGAAGATAGGGACAGAAGAACATGACAAATGATACCATGGGAATAAAATCTGCAAATCTAGGTTCTAGATCATCTGCCTTGTAAATGGTTCCAATTTCAAGGGACTACTCAAAGAAATGGGATGGGCTTGAATTTGGATCCTAATAGAAAATGGAGGCTTCAAATGTAGTCATAAACTCTATTTCTTGATGAGTGGTTTTTACATGTAGATGTTTACTGAATTAATCTTTATGCTATAAATATTCATAAAATTAAATGACTAAAGCAGGTAAAAAATGAGGGTGAACAAAATCAGATGAGACAATAATTGGGTTTTTAGTTAGGATTCTACCTAAGGCTTCGATTCTACCTAAGGCTTCTATGCCTGAGGGAATTCAGATACAGAATTTAGAATTGTGACTTGTTAAAGGAGTGAGAACAGAGATCTCAAGAATAATTTGAGGTCCCCAGAAGTGATCAGCTCAAATGATGGTGCCTCTTACTAAAATAAAGGGAAGATAACTGAGTGTTTCTCTTGGGCCTTGAGATTGCTGTGGGTCACTCACGTAGACACGGGCACTGGCAGTTAGGCTGGACAGAAACCTGGTGGAGGAGACCTGTGGATGTTGAAGTACACATGGTTGGTGATGGAACTGATCCCATGTCTTTGTTTAAGATTCTGTTTTCAGGGGACCCAAATGGAGACTGACGTGCAGGTGGTTTATTGGAAACAGTATGATGGGAGGAAGTGATGCTGAGCAAGGGCTCACTGCCCAGTGCGTGCAGAAACCAATACCATGGCACTAGATTCTGAGGAAAGCAAGCTTTATTGCAAGATCAATGCTCAAACCGTCTCCCCGAGTCAGAGATGGGGACAAAGTTTAAGGGGCTAGGGGAATTTCACACTTGGCTGATAAGCTAGTCTCAAATCAATCCATATATGGTAACATAGCTACTTGGGCTGCTGGAAACTGGTTTTTCTTATTGAAGAACATCTTGTTTTATAAAGGACTCTAGTGGCAATATCGTTATTACTTGGGTTCCATAAATTTAAGATTCTTGCTTCCAGGGTCATGCTGGGGACAAGGGTTCCCGTCGTGCACATACATGCACAGTGCTGTTCCTGTAAAATCACTCAAGGTTTGATTAATCAACAAACTGCTTTAAGGAAGCAAAACTAGTTTAAGCTGTTCAGTGTCTTACATGCTATCCCAGTAGTAGGGAAATGAGAGACAGTACCGCGCTTTATTGACCTGGTCTCCACTTCAGGTGACTGATTGATTGCTCCAGCCCATGAAACTTCAGGAAAGGTCAGAAGAAACAGGGAGGCATTTATCCTGGAGACTTAATCATCCCTTTCGATCAAGTTTTGCTGCATTGTAACTCCTTGGCTTTCTGGGCTACATGTGTCAGCCCTGAGCAGATTCCCACAGGCATCTGTGAGGCATGTCCGAAGCTCCAGGCCAGGGTGCCAGGCGGGTGAGATGATGCTGAGCTGCTCTTGAGTGGGACTGGTCCCTGTAGCAATGGCTCAAGGGTGAGCTCAAAGAGTTTGAAGTGCAGAAATATCTCCAGTCCTCTCCAGGGGGCAGTATATAGAAACACAAACAGCTGAGTACCTTGGGAACACCAAATTTTAAGGGACGGGGGGAATGAAGTGCCTGGAGAAAAACTTCAGGAATTAATAATAAAAAAGAAGAAAAGTTGCCATGAAACCCGTAGGAGAGGAGCTTTCATGAGGAATTAGAAAAATGGTATCAAATACAAGGTAGATTCAACTGATAAATGTGGCAAATCATTGGCTAAAATCTAATTCCTAGAATGAAAATAAAAAAGGTCACAACATACTAGCCAGCAAATATATTGTGATCTGGGTAGACAAGTGATATTGTTATGTCTGTATACTTGTCAGGGCTTCCCTGGTGGCTCAGTGGTAAAGAATCTGCCTGCAACGCAGGAGTGTGAGTTCGATCCCTAGGTTTGGAAGATCCCCCGGAGGCGGGCATGGCAACCCACTCCGGTATCCTTGCTTGGAGAATCTCATGGACAGAGGAGCCTGGTGGGCTACAGTCCATGGAGTTGCAAAGAGTCGGACACGACTGAAGCGACTTAGCACAGAACACACGCATACTTATGTCATATGTATATGCAGCTGTATTAATGTAGTATGTATACTTTTATTCTCAAATATCATAAAATACTCTTGATATAAAACCTTTCCTCACCAAAAATGAAAACACTAATTTGTCAGTGATGTGAGTGCAAGTGCTCTGTCTTCTGAAGCCTGTTTCTACCGCTCTGTGATATAGAATTTTGAAGCTCTAAGTTTGTTTTGGTTCTTGGTTTTAAGGGTTGTCACAGCTGAGAAATATCTTAGATGGGTAGCTGCAGATGAACCACACTGTTCTCTTATTAAAATGTGAAATTCACTGGTTACTTCCATTTACCAATTATGCAAAACTCTTTGTTTTTGAGATTCTTCTGTAAAGCTCACATCTTCTCCGTCAATCAACTGTTGCAACTATTTGGAAGATGTAGTATTTCTACATCTTCAACCAATTAGCCCAAACCTGCTGAAATTGTTTGAAAACATAACGTTCTAATGTTTTAAAACCCTTCCAGATTTTAGTATGCAGACACAAGAGACTTTAAGCTTTTTTTTTTTTTTTTNATAAAGGACTCTAGTGGCAATATCGTTATTACTTGGGTTCCATAAATTTAAGATTCTTGCTTCCAGGGTCATGCTGGGGACAAGGGTTCCCGTCGTGCACATACATGCACAGTGCTGTTCCTGTAAAATCACTCAAGGTTTGATTAATCAACAAACTGCTTTAAGGAAGCAAAACTAGTTTAAGCTGTTCAGTGTCTTACATGCTATCCCAGTAGTAGGGAAATGAGAGACAGTACAGCGCTTTATTGACCTGGTCTCCACTTCAGGTGACTGATTGATTGCTCCAGCCCATGGAACTTCAGGAAAAGTAAGAAGAAACAGGGAGGCATTTATCCTGGAGACTTGATCATCCCTTTCGATCAAGTTTTGCTGCGTGTAACTCCTTGGTTTTCTGGGCTACATGTGTCAGCCCTGAGCAGATTCCCACAGGCATCTGTGAGGCATGTCCGAAGCTCCAGGCCAGGGTGCCAGGCAGGTGAGATGATGCTGAGCTGCTCTTGAGTGGGACTGGTCCCTGTAGCAATGGCTCAAGGGTGAGCTCAAAGAGTTTGAAGTGCAGAAATATCTCCAGTCCTCTCCAGGGGGCAGTATATAGAAACACAAACAGCTGAGTACCTTGGGAACACCAAATTTTAAGGGACGGGGGGAATGAAGTGCCTGGAGAAAAACTTCAGGAATTAATAGTAAAAAAGAAGAAAAGTTGCCATGAAACCCGTAGGAGAGGAGCTTTCATGAGGAATTAGAAAAATGGTATCAAATACAAGGTAGATTCAACTGATAAATGTGGCAAATCATTGGCTAAAATCTAATTCCTAGAATGAAAATAAAAAAGGTCACAACATACTAGCCAGCAAATATATTGTGATCTGGGTAGACAAGTGATATTGTTATGTCTGTATACTTGTCAGGGCTTCCCTGGTGGCTCAGTGGTAAAGAATCTGCCTGCAACGCAGGAGTGTGAGTTCGATCCCTAGGTTTGGAAGATCCCCCGGAGGCGGGCATGGCAACCCACTCCGGTATCCTTGCTTGGAGAATCTCATGGACAGAGGAGCCTGGTGGGCTACAGTCCATGGAGTTGCAAAGAGTCGGACACGACTGAAGCGACTTAGCACAGAACACACGCATACTTATGTCATATGTATATGCAGCTGTATTAATGTAGTATGTATACTTTTATTCTCAAATATCATAAAATACTCTTGATATAAAACCTTTCCTCACCAAAAATGAAAACACTAATTTGTCAGTGATGTGAGTGCAAGTGCTCTGTCTTCTGAAGCCTGTTTCTACCGCTCTGTGATATAGAATTTTGAAGCTCTAAGTTTGTTTTGGTTCTTGGTTTTAAGGGTTGTCACAGCTGAGAAATATCTTAGATGGGTAGCTGCAGATGAACCACACTGTTCTCTTATTAAAATGTGAAATTCACTGGTTACTTCCATTTACCAATTATGCAAAACTCTTTGTTTTTGAGATTCTTCTGTAAAGCTCACATCTTCTCCGTCAATCAACTGTTGCAACTATTTGGAAGATGTAGTATTTCTACATCTTCAACCAATTAGCCCAAACCTGCTGAAATTGTTTGAAAACATAACGTTCTAATGTTTTAAAACCCTTCCAGATTTTAGTATGCAGACACAAGAGACTTTAAGCTTTTTTTTTTTTTTTTAAGGACAAAAATCTCAACATTGGAATCATGTCAAAATGAGATTTTACAATATGGTTCTCCTAACATGAATTTCTTCAAAAGCAGTTTCCTGTCACTGCTACAAGTTCACTTGACCCTTTCCAGGAGGGTATCCTATTGACAAGGTCAGTAAATGTGAAACATCTGAAATTTTGATAAGACAAATGCATCACAGCAAAGTGAATCTGTTATACATATATCCACTCTATTTTATAATTTTTTCCCGTATATTTTCTCTTTTTGCAATAGATGATAGTAAATGGTTCTTGCAAAGTGTCATGAAGATTAAACTATGAAGTCTTCAGTTGAGTCATTTAGTCGTGTCTGACTCTTTGTGACCCCATGGACTGCAGCATGCCAGGCTTCCCTGTCCATCACTAACTCCCAGAGCTTGCTCAAACTCATGACCATCAAGTTGATGATGTCATTCAACCATCTCTTCCTCTCTTGTCCCCTTCTCTTCCTGCCTTCAATCTTTCCCAGCATCAGGGTCTTTTCTAAGGAATCAGTGCTTCACATCAGGTGGCCCAAGTATTGGAGTTTCAGCTTCAGGATCAGTCCTTCCAATGGACATTTAGGTCTGATTTCTTTTAGCAGTCACTGGTTTGAGCTCCTTGATGTGCAAGGGACTCTCAAGAGTCTTCTCCAACACCACAGTTCAAAAGCATCAATTCTTTGGTGCTCAGTTTTCTTTATTGTCCCACTCTCACATCCATACATGACTACTGGAAAAACCATAGCTTTTACTACATGGACCTTTGCTGACAAAGTAATATCTCTGATTTTTAATATACTGTCTAGGTTGGTCGTAGTTTTTCTTCCAAGGAGCAAATATCTTTTAATTTCGTGGTTGCAGTCACCATCTGCAGTGATTTTGAAGTCTGCAGTGATTTTATGAAGTCTTGCTTTCATGAAATTAATCCCATCAATGACAACTTAACACCGTATACACTATTTTCAACTTCTTCCTGGAGACTCCTTGTTTGTGAATAATATGATGGATGGATTGCACATGTGGTGTGATATCCATAAACCTACTGATATCAACTGTGGCTATAGTTATATTTTCCACGATGGGGTCATTTCATGTTGAAGTTGGCTCACAAAAGTGATTTTAGTTGTATATCATTTTTGAAATAGAATCTGACAGATACAATAATCTAAGACATGTTCAAAACACATTTTCATTCAACTGTATAGCAACCTCCCACACTATATAATTTGTTCTAAACCTATTTCTTCAAATCTTCAGTATTTTCCATGCATCTGCCAAGAGTATTTGGTGATAGAGGAATACATCTGGTTTTATTTCCAGTGTATTCTAGCAATTTCCATCATGGTAGGGAGAGCCAACTGCTTCCCCAGTGGTAAATGGATTTTTTATTTTTCACTCCTAAACATTTATGGCTAAATCTAGTGAAATTGTGTGGAGTATTGAAATAATTACATAACTTGACAGAGTGCTGACAGAATTAGAGGTCTCACTGCATTCTGTATACCGACTATAGATTTAACATGCCGAGTCACTGTACATCTAAGAAAAGGAATCTCTCCTGATGACAAACATTACCATGTCTTAAGTTTCAGTTAAATTTTTCAGTAGATTTATTGAACTATTGTGTCTCTTAACATGGCTATTGAAGAAACACAGTAGGAGTAAAAATGATCAGTTTCTCAATCCTATTCTCAGAGGCTTGCGTTAGTTTCTTCGGTCTAGAGCCGTCTAAATCAACACACTGCCCTGCGTGTTGATTAGTTAATACGCCCCAGTCCACTTAGGACTGGAGAAGGAAATGGCAACCCACTCCAGTGTTCTTGCCTGGAGAATCCCAGGGATGGGGGAGCCTGGTGGGCTGCCGTCTATGGGGTCGCACAGAGTCGGACATGACTGAAGTGACTCAGCAGCAGCAGCCACTTAGGACAACACGCTGTGGAGTGAAGGTGTAAGACCTCGCGGCCTTTTCTCAGGATCTGTCGCTCCAAAGACCACAGTGACTCGAATTCGATGCAATAGGCAAGAGGATTTATTAGGCCGGCGCGCCGGGGTTCAGTCTCCTCGGGAGGAGTGAACCCCGATGCTAGTTACAGAAGAGTTTTTATACACTCCCGGACAAAGAAAAATCATGAAAGAAAGAATGCAGTTTAAACATCAAACAGAGTCATAAACATACAGTTGTTATCACCAGACCCCAAGACAAATCATTTGGCTGGCGTAGGATTCTATCTTACTCCCTCCGGGGGCGGTGCGTCCCGGTTTCAGGCACGTATGACTACTTCAGAGAACAATCTGTTTTTCCTCAAGGAGTTCAGGCTTGAAATGCCACAGGTTACTTATCAATCAGGGGGTGGCGGGACAGAGAAAGCAACTCTTTGAGCTTTCCCAAGGCTATGTCTGTTTTTCCAGCCCCCCTTTTGAGGCATCTCCCCGCAAGTTAGGTCTGGAAGTTGCCAAGCCGAGGCGACTGACCGACCAATTTTCTAAAGAAAATAACAGAAAGACAATTTAAAAGGTCCCTTCCAAAGCCAGGAGTTTGGACTATAAGTCATCAGTTAAGAATTAATAGATACCTTCACACACTACTATAGTGGGGCTGTGTCAAAGATCAGGAGGCTCTGAGTCATCAGATAAGGGGAAAGCTGTTTTTCATGAGGCATGGCCTGCCTCCGGGGTCCTAACACACAAAAGAGACTTTGGTTTTTAACCTAGGTTCTTCAAAGGCAGAGCCCCGCCTGAGGGAGGCCGGTTAGCACCTCCAGGCTGGAGAGCTCCCTCTTTACTCACATCTCTTGTGTCCAAAGTGCCCCCTGACCATCTAATGCACAAATGACTAGGGCTCAACCTGTGTGTCCAGTGTCCTGATCAGAATTCATCAGTGTTCAAGTGAGTCTCTGCTGCTGCTAAGTTGCTTCAGTCGTGTCTGACTCTGTGCTGCCCCATAGATGGCAGCCCACTAGGCTCCTCAGTCCCTGGGATTCTCCAGGCAAGAACACTGGAGTGGGTTGCCATTTCCTTCTCCAATGCGTGAAAGTGAAGTCGCTCAGTCGTGCCCGACTCTTTGCGACCCCATGGACTGCAGCCGCCTCCATTCATGGGATTTTCCAGGCAAGAGTACTGGAGTGGGTTGCCATTGCCTTTTCCACATGAGTCTCTCTACCCCCAGAGATTTTATTGGGGTAGTTTGAGAGCACATCCACTTCCATCTGAGATCTGCTGATAAGTTCTTCTAGGAGCTGACCCATGAGGAAACCCATGATAATTAGGAAACACATTGAAAATTTTTTAAACTAGATTGGAAAGACAGGAGTATTAAGCGGTGGGGAAGGAACCACTGGGAGAGATGTTGAAGGTGCAGGAGGATGGATGGATGGATAATCAATAGAGTATATCAGAGAAAGGGAAAATCTGGGCTTTAGGAAACATGGAAGGATTAACCTACCTCAGAAGAGGCCCACCCCCTGCTAGGTTGAGGGGGTGGTGTGTGATCCTAAGTGATGATTGGAGTGAGAGGGAACTGAAATTGCTCCAGAAGTTGGGGGCAGGGACTTGTGTTGAGAGAAAGGAGCAAGAATGGGTTTTGAAAGAAACCAACTTGTAATAGCTGCCGTATATAATGAAGGGTACAAGACAATTTCTTAATTGCAGGATCGTTATCTTGTCCATCATGTAAGAACTAACTGGTTTATGAGCACTAAAGCTAGTTGGATTAGCCCAGGGGTCCTACATCTGAAAGACCTTGCCAAGTAAGGCCCTGGGCTCCATACAGACAAATGAGTGCCCGTAAATGCCCTTCCACCTTCCAGTGAGAAGACATAAATGTTTTCTGGACACAGTGAATATATGCTCTTAGTGCCAAAACTGTCAAACGTCTATCAGTTGGGTTAGATATACCCTTAAAATCATCAGATATTTCTTTTCAATACTGCGTTTTCTACTCACATAACAATCCACGCTTCATATGTAGTTCTGACATTTGTGTCATCCCAAGTGACATACTGAATCATAAGGTTTCCAGAGTTCGTGTGTTTAGTCACATAATAGGCAATATTTGAGTCAGACACAACTGCAGGAAACTTGATCCCAAACCATGGGGACCCATTCCCATAATGTAACACCAGTTTTTCTACTTAATCTTTCAATGAATGATCAGATGTTTGTTTCCTATAGTTAACTTACTCTGCTTTTTAAAGTGATTCCTTAAAGGCTTTGTAGTGACACCTGAAATTTAGCTGAGGACACAGGACATCCACCAGAGGGTAGCTAATGAGCTGGTGTCCCTCTGTGTGCTCGTGTGTGTTTGTGTGTACACACAGCTAACTACCTTCACCAATTGTCAGGGGACCTCTAGTAGTCCAAAACTGGCATGGGTTGGGGTCTTCTCTGGTTAATGTGTCTTTCTCAGATGACACTTTGTATTTAAAATAAAACAATTAAGAGAGCATCAAAAGGAGTCATTGTAGACAGTCGTTGTAAACTCAAGTCATTTTAGAGTCTCATAATTTGACTTCATCTTTCCCGAGGAATGAATTGAAGGGAAAATTCTGATATCTAGACATATGTTCTTCCTAACCCACAGTCCCGGCAGAATACTACATGACACATGGCTAACTTCTAGAAAATAGTCACTAGTGGGACACGGTCAAATGGTGAATGTATGCGTGTTGCCTGCTGCCTCCTCCCCCTCCCTCATCTCTGCCATCCCCCCAGCTCCTAGGCCTCATTCAGATCCAAGTCATCAGGAAAACATGAGAACCAGGGAAGCTGTGTGTATAATAGTCACTTTACTGCCAGCAGAGAAATTATTGCAGAAGTTACAAGGAAAAATATTGGGATGAGTGGGAATGAGTCTGTTTGGAGGCTAATCACAGTTTAGGGAGGAGCTGTTTCCTGTAGGGGTTGGTGAAGGGCCTTAGTGCTGAGGCTGTATAAGCTGTCTCACTGAGCAGAAGACTTCAGTTGACTGAGATTTTACTAGTTTTTAGAGAGCAGAGTACATGTCATGACTGTTTAGACTCTGTTCCTTTGAAGAGACTCCAGGCTCTGCCAGGACCTGGGTTGTCTTTGGGGCTGTGTTGTGATCACCTGATGGTGCTGTGTGCTTGACCTGGATTCCTTCATCCTCTACAGCTCCGAGGCAGGTTTATCAGATAACAGTTCTGAGGTTCAGCAGACCCCTCTCTAATCTAGGGGAGCATCAGTTGTGACATTGTGTGAGGATCCCAGGGACTTCCAAAGAGATCATCTTTATTTTCCCAGCTCTGCAGTTCAGGCCCCTGAAGTCATACTGCAAAAGACCTGAGTTACAAATGTATCCCAGGGCAACAATTGAAGAGCCCAAGTTGATCATTACAAAATGCCTTTCATAGGAAAAAATTCTTAAATGTAGTGGACACTCACTGCTCCTTCCAGACTCGAATTCCTTCTAACGGTGACACAGTGTGTAACATAAACCTTATCTTAACCATCTTTAAGTGTACACGTCAACATCACACAGAGTTGACCCTTGAACAACACAATGTGCAGGTCAGCTTATAGACAGATGTTCTCAATAATAAGGACCACACAATCCAAGGTTGGTTGAACCCACAGTTGTGGAACCAGGGATACAGAGAGTCTCCCTCAAATATAATTTGAGGGGGTTGACATCTCTAATCCTTAGGTTGTTCAAGGGTCAACTGTATATTCACACTGCTTTGCAACCAATCTCCAAAATTAATTTTGCAAAAGAGAAACTAGAATGGCCATTAAACAACTTTCCACCCACTTTATCCCCTCCTGCATGGCAACTACCATTCATTCTGTCTCTGAATTTGACTATTCTCAGTGCAGTGCAGTTCAGTCGTTCAGTCATGTCCGACTCTTTGCAACTATTCTAGGTACCTCTTAAGTAGAATCACAGTATTTGTCTTTCTGTGGCTGACTTTTCATTTAACATCAATGTCCTCAAGTTTCAACCATGTTGAAGCATGTGAATTTGCCATTTGGCCTTAAAGGGAGTCTCAGTCAGTCAGTTCAGTCACTCAGTTGTGTCTGACTCTTTGCAACCCTGTGGACTGTACCCCACCAGGCTTCTCTGTCAATAGGATTTCTCAAGCAAGAATACTGGAGTAGGTTGCCATTCCCTTCTCCAAGGGATCTTCCTGATCCATGGATAAAACCTACATCCCCTGTTTGGCAGGTGGATTCTTTACCACTGAGCCACTTGGGAAATCCACTGCTATGAATATGGGTGTATATATAGATTTTTTTTTCAAGATCCTGCTTTCAACTTTTTTGGGTATGAGTCCAAAAGTGAATACCTGAATCACATGGTAATTCTATCTATAGTTTGGAGAACCACTGTTTTGTATAGTGACTACACGATTTCACATTCCCCTCAGCAATGCACATTCTCCCAAATGTCTCCACTTTTTTAATAGTAGCTATCCTAATGAGCTAAACTGTGGAAAATTCTGAAAGAGGTGGGAATACCAGACCACCTGACCTGCCTCTTGAGAAACCTGTATGCAGGTGAGGAAGCAACAGTTAAAACTGGACATGGAACAACAGACTGGTTCCAAATAGGAAACAGAGTACATCAAGGCTGAATATTGTCACCCTGTTTATTTAACTTATATGCAGAGTACATCAGGAGAAATGCTGGGCTTGAGGAAGCACAAGCTGAAATCAAGTTTGCCAGGAGAAATATCAATAACCTCAGATATGCAAATGACACCACCCTTATGGCAGAAAGTGAAGAACTAAAAAGCCTCTTGATGAAAGTGAAAGAGGAGAGTGAAAAAGTTGGCTTAAAGCTCTATATTCAGAAAAATAATCATGTCATCCGGTCCCATCACTTCATGGGAAATAGATGGAGAAACGGTGGAAACAGTGTCAGATTTTCTATTTTGGGGCTCCAAAATCACTGCAGATGGTAATTGTAGCCANTATTTTCAGAAAAATAATCATGGCATCCGGTCCCATCACTTCATGGGAAATAGATGGAGAAACGGTGGAAACAGTGTCAGATTTTCTATTTTGGGGCTCCAAAATCACTGCAGATGGTAATTGTAGCCATGAAACTAAAAGATGCTTACTCCTTGGAAGGAAAGTTATGACCAAGCTAGACAGCTTACTAAAAAGCAGAGACATTACTTTGTCAACAAAGGTCCGTCTAGTCAAGGCTATGGTTTTTCCTGTGGTCATGTATGGATGTGAGAGTTGGACTGTGAAGAAAGCTGAACACAGAAGAATTGATGCCTTTAAAATGTGGTGTTGGAGAAGACTCTGGAGAGTTCCTTGGACTGCAAGGAGATCCAAAAAGTCCATCCGAAGCAAATCAATCCTGAAGATTCATTGGAAGGACTGACGTTGAAGCTGAAACTCCAATACTTTAGCCACCTGATGCAAAGAACTGACTCATTGGAAAAGACCCTGATGCTGGGAAAGATTGAGGGCAGGATGAAAAGGGGATGACAGGGGATGAGATGGCTGGATGGCATCACTAACTCAATGGACATGGATTTGAGTGGACTCTGGGAGTTGGTGATGGACAGGGAGGCTTGGCATGCTGCGATTCATGGGGTTACAAAGCGTTGGAAATGACTGAGTAACTGAACTGATCCTAATGAGACTGTATTCATTATACTTTTAAGAATGGAGAAGGACCACTCAGTTGTGTCTGACTCTTTGCAACTCCATGGGCTATACAGTTCATGAAATTCTCCAGGCCAGAATACTGGAGTGGAAATTAAAGAGGAATTAAAAAGCCTCTTGATGAAAGTGAAAGAGAGTGAAAAAGTTGGCTTAAAGCTCAACATTCAGAAAACAAAGATCATGACCTCTGGTCCCATCACTTCACGGGAAATAGATGGGGAAACAGTGTCGGACTTTATTGTTTTGGGCTCCAAAATCACTGCAGATGGTGACTGCAGCCATGAAATTAAAAGATGCTTACTCCTTGGAAGGAAAGTTATGACCAACCTAGATAGCATATTCAAAAGCAGAGACATTACTTTGCCAACAAAGGTCCGTCTAGTCAAGGCTATGGTTTCTCCAGTGGTCATGTATGGATGTGAGAGTTGGACTGTGAAGAAAGCTGAGCACTGAAGCATTGATGCTTTTGAACTGTGGTGTTGGAGAACTCTTGAGAATCCCTTGGACTGCAAGGAGATCCAACCAATCCATTCTAAAGGAGATCAGCCCTGGCTAATATTTCAAAGGAATGATGCTGAAGCTGAAGCTCCAGTACTTTGGCCACCTCATGCAAAGAGTTGACTCATTGGAAAAGACTCTGATGCTGGGAGGGATTGGGGGCAGGAGGAAAAGGGGACGACAGAAGATGAGATGGCTGGATGGCATCACCAACTTGATGGATGTAAGTTTGAGTGAACTCCAGGAGTTGGTAATGGACAGGGAGGCCTGGCGTGCTGCAATTCAAGGGGTTGCAAAGAGTTGGACATGACTGAGAAACTGAACTGAATGATTAATGATGTTGAGCACTTTAGGGGCTTGTTAGCTGTTTGTATGTTTTTGGAGAAATATCTTTTCCGAGTTCTTTGCCCATTTCTTAATTGGATTATCTGTTTTTGTTGGGTTGGGATTCTTCATTTATTCTGGGTATTAACCTATCAGAAACGATCAGCAAATATTTTATCTCAGCACACGGTCGCCTCTTCATTCTTTGTCCTTTAAGTTGTACATTTTTATGTAATTTATTTTTGCTTTTGTTATAGCTGAGAAATCTTTAGCAAACCCAATGTTAGGAAATTTTCCCCTGTGTTTTCTTCTAAAAGTTTTGCAGTTTAATCTCTTAGGATGTTTAGGTCTTTGATCCATTTTGTTACTTGTTTATAGTGTAGTGTAGCTAAGTTTCTAACTTTATTCATCTGCATGTGGATATCCAGTTTTCCCTTTACCATTTGTGGAAACTGTTCAGTCAGTCAGTTCGGTCAGTTCAGTAGCTCAGTCGTGTCCAACTCTTTGCAACCCCATGAATTGCAGCACACCAGGCCTCCCTGTCCATCACCAACTCCTGGAGTCCACTCAAACTCACGTCTATCGAGTGAGTGATGCCATCCAGCCATCTCATCCTCTGTCGTCCCCTTCTCCTCCTGCCCCCAATCCCTCCCAGCATCAGAGTCTTTTCCAATGAGTCAACTCTTCGCATGAGGTGGCCACAGTACTGGAGTTTCAGCTTTAGCATCATTCCTTCCAAAGAAATCCCAGGGCTGATCTCCTTTAGCATGGACTGGTTGGATCTCCTTGCAGTCCAAGGGACTCTCAAGAATCTTCTCCAACACCACAGTTCAAAAGCATCAATTCTTTGGCGCTCAGCCTTCTTCACAGTCCAACTCTCACATCCATACATGACCACTGGAAAAACCATAGGCTTGACTAGATGGGCCTTTGTTGGCAAAGTAATGTCTCTGTTTTTGAAAATACTATCTAGGTTGGTCATAACTTTCCTTCCAAGGAGTAAGTTCATTCTCCATTAAATGATTTTGACACCCTTATCAAAAAATCACTTGACCACATGTGCAAAGGTTTATTTCTGGGGGCTATTTCCTTGGTTTATAAGTCTATCTTGATGCAAATATATCACTGTTTTGATTACTGTGGCTTTTTAATAAGCTTTGAAATTGGGAAGAATGAGGCCTCCAACTTTGTTTTTCAAGGCTGTTTTGGCTATTCAGGGTCCCTCAGGACTCCACATGAATCTTATGGATTTTTTTCTGCCTCTACAAAAAACACCATTGAGACTTTGATAAGGGTTGTATGAAATCTACATCTCAATTTGGGCAGTATTAATATTACAGTATTAAAGTCAAATCCATGAACTTGGAATGTCTTTCTGTAAATTGATCTTTAGTTTCTTTCAGCATCATCTTAATATGAGGCTCTAATCTTAGTTTATTCCTATGTATTTTATCTTTGATGCTATTGTACATGGACTTGACTTCCTTTTTCAGATCATTGTAGTATATGGAAATACAACTGATTTTTGGTGTTTGTATCCCAAAACTTTGCTAAACTCACTTTTTCTAGTGTTTGTCTGAAATATTTAGAGTCTTCTATATATAAGATCATGTTTGCTAACAGATTTTATACTTCCAGTTTGGGTGCCTTTTTCTTTTCTCCCCTAATTGCTCTAGGGTTTCCAGCACAATGTTAAATGGAAGTGAAAGAAAGTGTCCTTGCAGTCGCCCTGTTTTAAAGGAAAAGCTTTTATTCTTTCACAATTATGATGCTAGCTGTAAACTTTCATATGTGGCCTTTATTATTTTGAGTTTACTTCTGGTTTCTTGGAGTTTTTTTAACCATGAAGGAGTATTGGATTTTGTCAGTTTCTCCTACATAAATTGAAAAGTTCATGTGACCCACCCCCCTGCTTTTCATTCTGTGAATGTACCATATTTTCATATGCTGAACCATCCAGAAATTCTACTTGGTCATGGTGTGTAATTCTCTAATGTGCTATTAAGTTGTTTGCTAGCATTTTAAGAATTTTTATATCAACCTTCATCATTAATGTTGGCCTATAGTTTTATTTTCCTGTAATGTCTTTATATGTTTTGGTATCAGGGTAATGCTGGTCTCATAGAATGAGTTTGAATAGAATTCCTTCTCTTCAGTTTTTTGGGAGAGTTTGAGGAGTATTCTTAATACTTTAAGAATCCATTAGAACTCACCAGTGAAGCCATCTGATCCTGGCCTTTGCTTTGGAAGTTTTTTGAATACTGATTCAATCTGTTTACAAGTTATACTACTACTACTAAGTCACTTCAGTTGTGTCCGACTCTGTGCGACCCCATAGACGGCAGCCCACCAGGCTCCCCCGTCCCTGGGATTCTCCAGGCAAGAACACTGGAGTAGGTGGCCATTTCCTTCTCCAGTTTTCCTTTAAAATTGGAGGAAGTTACAGTTAAGTTATAGGTCTGGTCAAATAATCTAGTCACAATTTGTTTTGGTGGTGGTTTCTAAGAATTCATCTGTTTCATTTATATACCAAAAATGGAATTACCTAATTGTTCATATCGTACAATCAGTTTTATAGGAATAAAAATTACAATGTTTCCTCTTTCATTTATGACTTTAGTTAAGTCTTCTCCTTTGCTTAGTCAAACTAGTTAAAGGTTTGTTGATTTTGTTGATTAAAAGAACCAAGTCTTAATTTTGCTTGTTTTATTTTCTATTTCATTTATCTCTAATATTTCCTTCCTCATGCTAATTTTAGGTTTAGTTTTTACTATTTACAGTTCCTTTTAGAACTGGACATGGAACAACAGACTGGTTCCAAATAGGAAAAGGAGTATGTCAAGGCTGTATATTGCCACCCTGCTTATTTAACTTATATGCAGAGTTCATCATGAGAAACGCTGGACTGGAAGAAGCACAAGCTGGAATCAAGATTGCTGGGAGAAATATCAATAACCTCAGATATGCAGATGACACCACCCTTATGGCAGAAAGTGA